>JAZDUH010000443.1:6615000-6842500 GCA_036419115.1 Scarus forsteni
CAAAGGTTTAAATGATTCACCGATCAATCATTTAACATTTTATTCTGACCACATTTCTTCCTTGAATATGATGGTTCTCCACTATCCTTCCAGTTTTTAATAATGTGTTGGACAGTTCTTAACCCAACTTTAGTAGTTTCTGCAATCTCCTTAGATGTTTTCTCTGCTTGATGCCAATGACTTGACCCTTCTTAAACAGACAAACATCTTTTCCATGACCATAGGATGTGTCTTTGACATGGTTGTTTAAGAAATCAGAAGCTGCTCATTGCATCAGCTGGAGTTAAGTAACTTTTTTCCAGCTGAAGGATAATCATCCATGCAGTAATTATCCAACAGGATGCTTGTACCAGTTTGCTTAGTTAAATCCAGGGGGCAACTTTTATTTTTGGCCAGGCAGTGTACATACATGTCGCTCAAGTGAAAGCAGAAGCCACTCCTCTACATACAAATAATATGTTTGCATCCACAAATGCTAGTATTTGTTTTCACGTTGGTGTTGTTCTCTTTACTATAGCCCAAGTCACACATTTCTGTTTCTCAAGATGATTGTCATAATCCTGATGAAATGTGCTTTGGTCGTGGTGCATGTGCTACTTAATCTGGATCAGCATTGTATAGTCATGGACGAATGCTGGGGAACAGGGAAGGTCCAGACTGTTTTGAACTGTTCAAAAGTGTTGTGGAGAATCACCACTCTTAGTATAGCGGGGTGGAAGCCTAAATTAGTCTAAGGCAGCATGTACGGGGCTGAATCGACCTGATCATGGCTAAATCCTGGAGCTTTCTGAGGACGACTAATGAAGACGTATCCATTTGTGCCCAGACTGCATCTTGTTCAAGGTGTGCAAGCGACTATGTTCAATCAAGGCTTATGTTACGCAAACTGGGCTCGAACGGGGCTGACGGCGTTTCAGCAGGATGGAAATTCATGTCATCCTCGTTTCGTTGTATCGACCGAATTAAAGTTGGACGAACGCCCCTGAAGCACTTCAGAAGTGTTACTGATGGTGTATCGGGGTGTGTCCGAGGGGAGAGACGGACAATTCTTCCCATATTATGCCGATCAAACCTGTCTTGCCAATCATGTATAGTCGTGCAAAACCGCCATGAGAAACAAGAATGTGTGACTTGGGCATATGATCTTCACTTACATAAATACTTGAACCACGAGGGAGTCGCTGCGTCTCTTTATGCAATCCAAAAATACACTGAATGATTGTAGGCCTGCAAAAAAACATGACACAGAAATTGGGAAAAATACCTGGATTTACCTGCGAATGAGGCCACAGGGTTTGAACAAGCATCAAAATACACAAATGTCTGAACATCGTCACTGAACACCTAATCGTAGACTGCCAGCACACAAGCCCCTAAGATTTTTCACTGTGTTTTGGTCGTTACTGAACATAAACTCTGGAGCAACAGAAAATTTGAAGACATACATGCTCTGTTTTTTGTGATAATTTTACAAAATGAACCCACTTTTCACATTTGTAAGCTTGAACGTATCGACAAGATTGAAAGCTTTTAGTAAGCTACAATGAAACTACAGTTATTTATCAACCGCCATTTTAAACATACAACGACTGCTAATATTCTTTAGCGCGTGGTCAGGTTGATCTAGTGGGTCAGATCGGTATCAGGACAGCCTTTCTTATCTTCATGTTCGTCTCATGAGTTGTGTGTCTCTGTCTTCCGGGTTCAGGAGAAGAGGGCAGGCCAGTGATTTGGAGAAGCTGATTGGCTAGTGCAAGGGTCATCATCCAGGATCAGATTCAACCTCCAACTCACCCTGCTCCGGAGCAGGTTAGTCGTTCAGAGTAAATCATCAGGGTTATCTATTCCGATAAGAAATGAAGCGGCTTTGTTCTATTGATAAATCAGGGTTAACCCCGAAGTTACCTCGCTAACACATTAATCCTGCTTCGTGCTATTGGCGCCTGCACCCCTCCAAAATATAAGTCTTTGGTGCAGCCGTGGTGCTGTGGACCTCTCTGAAACCTGACTGTCAGGGGATCTTTTTACCTGTTCTTTCATGGAGGTTTTACGTCATTTACCTTCAGCAGGTTGGCATGTTGTTCTGTACCTGTCTAGATAAGGGAGGCTCCGCCCCTTTAGAGAGGGGAATGAAGGCTGAGTTTTAAGATCAACTATGGCCTCTCCCATCACCAAACAGGGACATTTGCCCACTCAAACTGAGACTGTTGTTTAAATATATGCTCTGCTGCATCATTAGTGTAATGATGTTTCTCTGGGGGCAGCATCCAGAGCAACACCTCAGCATGAGGACCTGGTCTGGGCCCAGCAGTCCCTGGATGTTGCTTTAGTTTCCATGACCTGGAGAACATACGACACAGGAACATAAAGGGTTAGAACATGTGGCTGTCATTGATCCGGGTGTGTTTTGTTTGTAAACCTGCTCGTCCAGATCCTTTTTCTTACACTCTCAGTGTCTGGAGCAGCCCCCTCCCCTGAAGAAGGTTCCGGTCTTGACTTTTAATGCGGGGCGGGGGCCTGCAGCTCCAGGGGCATCCAGACAAGCTGGTTAGTTGAGTTAGTTAAGCAGGTCATTGAGTGGTTCTCCGTTAATCATGAAAACGACTCAGAGCTCTCAATCTGACGTTTCGTTTGGACAAGAACGCTGAGCTACGCCTGCTGCTGGTGTAAAGACCTCTCTAATATCTGCTGAGTCACCAATCATGCCGTCACATTATGTCGAACATTTGTATGACCAATGAGAGACATTAAGTACGAGTCAGTCAGTCATGCACACAGGCATTATTAAACAATAGCAGAGTCCATGATCTAAAGCAGTGATTGCCTGGGGGCCACATCAGGTTCTTTAAAGCTTTCCATCAGGCCCCCTGATTAGGATGGTTATCTATATAAGGATCAAACTTTTTTATGTCATAAAGAAATCAGAATCTTAAGAAAAAGTCACAATTCTTAAATCAAACTTTGAAGTCTCAAATAAAGTATGACGTAGTTATTTTCTTTTCTCCAGTTTTTTTGCTTAAAATTCTAAATTTAATCTCAGAATTATGACTTTTTTTCTCAGACTTTAAAACAAGCCCAGCTTTTATTTTATTTATTTCTTCTGTCTTTCTTTTTGGCTCTTATGATCTTCCGTGTTACCAAAATGAGAACATGTGCTGGCCAAGAATGTGTTATTTAATGGTTTTTTGATTGTTTTTTAGATTTTGTCTCTAAATACCCCAAACTATTTGAGACCCCAGGTTTTTGCTTCAGGACTGGTGAATGAGGATGATAAATAATATTGTAAATGGACCAAAATACTTAATTTTAATTGTTTTGTAATTATTATCACTGTTTTCTGGCCCTCATAGCATATGCCAAGAAGAAAACTGGCCCTTGTACAAATGTGGTTGATGATCCCTGATCCCTAATCTCCAAAGATTAAATCATAAATTAATAAAGTATGTGTTTCTATTAGGAAAAATAAACTGTTAAACGTGTCACTGTATGCAGTGTAGTAGGAGTTGCACTTGGCCTAGAGGTGATAAAAACCTGTATGAGGTACCAGGTAGAAACTCAAATGGAGAACCAAATCAACCGAGCAGAGTGGAGGGGAGTCCAGCAGCTACCGTGTGCTGTTAAAGGTACATTTGTGTCCATACTGCAGCCCCCTTGGCAAAAACCATAGCGCCACCCCAGAACTCTCCCAGATAAACCACAACATCTGGCCTGCTATCCAGATGTTCCAGTTTTTTCTAAAAAATGTTTTATCTACTTAAAATATGTACAGTGTCTGTTCATTAAAGTCTTCCTCTTCAGGTGTTCCTCCTCCTGCATTCAGGTCTTAATTGATCAATTAATCAAACTTTTTTTTTTTTATAAAGCACTTTTCTTACATAAAATGTAGCACATAGTACATAAAAACAAACAAGCCGATAAGAGTCAGGGGATACAGGATAAAACAGAAAACCTTCCCAGCCGACATTGAACACAGACAGCCACTCACACACACACTTTAAGTCCGGGCTCTTCAAAAGGCCACATAGGACTAAGAAAACGCCATATTACATTGAAAATGAGGAAACAAAGGAGCTAAGACTAAACTGACTAAATAAATAAAACAATGATAAGATAACACAAATACCTTCATGGATTTCCCTTTTTTCTCTTCTTTCCCTTCCCTTCAATCATATGTTTCCTGATTTTAACTCCCTATTATCCCTTTTTATTTATTGTTATTATTATTATTTTTTTTTAATGTATTTTTTGGGCATTTTGTGCCTTTATTGATAGGAGAGAGACAGTGGATAGGCTTGTGAAAGGGGGTGAGAGAGTAGGGGAAGACACTCTGCAAACTGGTCACAGGCTGGATTCAAACCTGGACCGGCAGAAGCAAGTACATGGGACGTGCATGGTTGCTAACCACTCCACCAAACCAGCACCCTATTATTATTATTATTATTATTATTATTATTGTCCTTGTTGTTGTTGTTTTTATTAATTTATTATTGCTATTATTATTACTATATTATTATTAATATTATGATTATTATTGCCATTATTATTATTATTCATTGTTTTTCTTCTAATTATATTAAATAATTGATTCATCTTATTACTTATTCTATGTATACTCTATTAAACATGTCACTAAATTGCCTGGATGCAGCTGGCTTCTTAAAGAAAGTGTAAAAGAAAAAAATGTAGTTAAAATAAAGTTTAAAAAATCATGATAAGATATATCAAAGGTAATAATGTGCTAAAAATCGATTAAGATAAAAATGTTTTAAAACCAATCAATAAATAAAACTAGAAAAGCACTCGGAGAGCACAGACCTCCGCCAAGCAGCACAGTTCCCACAAAGAATCTTTGAACAATTCCTGGATCCAGACAGTGATCCGGATCAACACCAAAACTGAATCACTTCTTCCTTTTCCCATGCTGAACATTTCCTGAAAATTTCATCAAAATCCATCCATAACTTTTTAGTTATTTTGTTCACAGACAGACAGACAGACAGACAAACAAACATACTCTCCCGAAAAACATAACCTCCGTGGCGGAGGTAAAAATAGTCAAAAAAGTGGTAAAACATAGAATAGTAACTTCAAAACTAAAATGGAGTGAAACCCAAATGGTGCGGATTAAAAGAGTAAAACAAAATTTGGCTAAAAGCCAATTTATAAAGGTTGGTCTTAAGTTTGCCTCTAAAAGTATAAACAGTAGGTGCTGATTTCAGGTCTTCACGTAGACTATTCCACAGACCGTCTGTAATATTGAAAGGAAGCTTCCCTGCATGTTTTAGATCAAACTTCCAGGGCTATTAAAAGCCACTTCCTGAAGACCTGAGGGCTCTACTGGGCTCATATGGTAAAAACAAATCAGATAAATAAGAGGGACAGAGACCAGGAAGAGATTTAAACACCAATAAAAGAACCTTTCGGTCACAGCAGAGCAGCAGGTGTTCTTCTGACAGTTCTCTCAGTGGCTCTTCTCCAAACGTGTTCCTCTGAGCTCAGATCTGACTCGGGACAAAGTCACCGTTTGTCCATCAGGTGAACAGGAAGGCTGATCAGCCCTGTGATTTATTTTTGGGATATAAACTGCTTTACTCCTGCTTCCTTATTCCTCAGTCAGCTCACTTCTTGATTGGCTACATTCACAGTCACAATTCACAGAGTCGTGACTTTAAGAATCATCGGCTTTTTCCCAACACACATGAAGATTTATGGTCATAAATAATGAACAAGTTTAATATTTAGTATTGTAGGCAAACAGGTTTCAGAGCTGATTATCAGGACAAATTCGCTCTTAACACACCTCAGACCACAGGATAATCTTGTAGGATAATCTTGTAAAACAGAAGATAATCTGGCGTTTGCAGTCCTTGGTCAGGAAGGGGGAAAGTCGGGACGAAACAGCTTCATAATCTTTATATTTGTACCTGTTTAAAACATCTGACTTTGGTCAAATAGACAATTGCTGTGATACAAACACGATCCACAGGTCCACCGTGATGGATGCTTTCACTGAGCTTGATGAAGTGCTCTCATTGGTCACCTTGACACTTAACTACATAAACAGCACATTTGCCTGCTGAAGTGACTCTACTGGTGTTGCAGGTTTGCATGGACAGGCTGCAGGCTCCAAAAACGAATGAGGAGAACGTTTGCATGAAACAGAAGAGGATGTTTAGAGCTCTCAGAGAAAAGTCTTAACGAAGAGCCGGGACATTCAATCAGCTGCCAATCACCGCGGGGTTAATTAATCCATCTCGCCTGCTGCTCACACCTCTCAGCTCTCAGCCTCTGGGGCATCTTCAGCTCCTCATTGGCTTTGGCGATAGATGACACTCGCTGACTGGAGGAGGGACAAACAGAGGTGTGTCCACTCTGCAGGTAAACGTACACACCATGGTTACCTGAGCTGCAGAGACGGAAGACCACGGTCTCAGGTCTGAGGAGGTTTTGGGACTGTTGGAGCTCCAGTGTGAAATAACAGACATGGAGAAAGATCTGGAGATGTTCTCTGCTCTGATGAATCTGTGAGGAGATGCTCAACATGCTGGAGAGCAGCTTCCCTGATGGAGGACACAGGTACGTCAGAGTTTTGTTCATGTTCAAGAAGGTTTGATGAGGAAGGACCGGAAGAGCTGATGATTACAAAGCATTCAAGTTTCACTAAGATCAGGAATCGTAAATATATATTTTTTGACTCATGATCCAAACCAACGCTGATATGAGTTTATACAAGGATAATAAAAATGCAGCTCCTTCTTTCACTGTTGGCTTTATTGTATATTTTTTTTATATTTACCTAATTCCATTTGCACCATTTTCTAGTTTTATTTAATTTGTTAATTCTATTCCCTTTGACATTTTCATCTTTATTCTTGTCATATGTTGGTTGTCTTTTGTAACAGGTCAGTCAAACTTTTTAAGAAAATAAAAGCTGTAAATAAACTGAAACAACACAACATACTGTGAATCTAAAATGACTATAAGATGCCATTAGCAGCAGAGTTAATTTATTTAAGTTCAAAATCCCATTAGGATTCACTTCGTTAAAAAACTGTTTGTCCTGGGGCCAAACAGAACAGTGAAAACCTGAATGTGAAGCTCAAATGACTAGAAGTGCTCTGAAAGCAAAAACCTTGGCCTGGGGCATTTCCAACAGTGTCTGCCAATTCTGGTTAAAAAGGTGGAAAACTGTTGTATCTCCCATTGTTAATGAATCCTTTATGTTATCACAGTATCACCAACAAAATATGATAAATCCGCCCTTGTACTAAGGCCAACATTTCCTGCAAATTTCAGCAAAATCAGTCGAGAAGTTTTTGAGTCATTTTGCAATAATGTGGAAAACTGTCATATTCTGTAATTTTAACAGATCAGTCAAAAGATTCCTGGATCCACATCCTGATGACGATCACCTCCAAAATGTAAACACTTCTACCATGTACAGAGAAAAACATTCCCTGAAAATGTCACCAAATCTCATACAGAACTCTTAGTAATAAGTGAAAATGTGATGAAAGTGCCCTGTTTCACAATCTTAGCAAATCATTTGAAAGATTCGACTCACATCCTGATTTGAATTACCTACAAAATCCAAACACGTCTTTGTTGTCCCATGGCCAAATTACTTGAGAATATCAGCTAAATCCATTTTTCTGTCATTTGGGAAAATGTGGAAATTGAAAACCCAGTTTTAACTTGACAAAACCAATGAAAAGCCAGTTATAAATGTTCAAAACCAGTAAAAAAAATTCAGTTGTTCCTAAACAAAACCAATGAAAAAGTTTATCACTTTTCAAAACCAGTGAATGTCAAATTATCTTGGAACAAAACCTGTGCAAAACCAGTGACGAAAGTTCAAAATCAGTGAAAACCCAGCTACAACTATACAAAACTAGTAAAAACCTTGGAATCACTTTACAAACCAATAAAAATCCCTTTAAAACTTCTCTGAACCATTGAAAACTTGGATAAGAATTTCCAAAACCAGGGAAAACAAAATCCTAAGGCTGTCATTTTAGTGCATTAATTAGATAAATTAATTTCACCACAAATTAATGCGTTATAAAAATTAATCGCTAGATTAAACATGGCACACAAACATTTTGATATTGGCCAGCTGGAGGACCCATGGCAGTGGCATGTCACTTCACACATGCGTCTCTGGTCAAACCAAACAAAGCCCAGGTGACAACAGGAATGGCATATTTAAGACTAAGTCTTTTTTTTTTTTTAATTTATTTATCTATATTTGTACTGCATTCTTTAATAATGCACCAGGCCTAATTGGTTTGCTGGATGTACGCGACCTTTTTCTTATTTTGAATTTGATTTATGAAACACACTTAGGGCTCTAATTTCGTTGCCCTACGCCAGCCTTCGCCGTGCGGACAGGGTGTGACCAGTGCACTTTGCGAGTTTCCTGCAGTGCCAAGAGAGGCGCACTCAAGGGTGCAGAGGAGCGCAGAGAGGCGCATCCATGCCTCCGTCCCTGCCCCTCCGGGCAAATGCCAGAGAGGGAGGAGAAAAGGCGCAAGTGGGTTTAACACAGCCGAACGCTGTCTTCACTAATCAAATGACCGCCTCTCCTTACCTTTAAATGCGCTGCGGCCGAGGCGCAGCGTCTGTTTGGTCTGAATGATACCCGCCAGTGTGCTGGAAAGACCCAGTAGCGGAGACGGTCAGAGCCGCTGTCCCTTCAGCAACTGGGAGAACGACCTGGCCATCAGGGCACGCATCGGAGTCCACGAAGCGCGTCACCGTGTGGGCCAGCTCCCGGGACAGATCTGTTCCTTGTCATCGCCAAATAGCAGAGCCTTTAGTGATATACTGTATACTCCCCCGGTGTCTCCACCTCTCATTCTCCTTGCAATAATGTACTCCATCTTTTTGGATCACATTAAAAATAAAGACTAAAACAGAGATATAGGGGAAATCAGGGTCGTTGAACGGTGGCTGGTTACGTGCAGATGTTGCAGTGGGCATCCCTCATGACTTAGGGCCCTCGTCTGTGTGGTAACAGCTGGGTTTTTCAACAGGACAACGCAGTAGTTCACAATGCTTGCTTGACCAAGGACTTCTTCAGGGAGAATAACATCACTCTTTTGGACCATCCTGCATGTTCAAGCAAGCCCAAAACAATTTTTGAAGTGATTAACAAGAACGGTGGAGCTACTCATTGGTTTGGAGTTTTTTGTAATTTTTTGAGCGATGGTCTTAAACTTTTGATCAGCTGATAGACAGCCTATTTCAGTTTACTTGTTGTTTTCACTAAATTACTTTTTCAAAGTACTTTTTGTTACACTTCCCCTTCTCGCTTTTGCATTCTATAGCTCTATTTAAAACCTCATTAAGGTCCAAATGTGCAAAGTGCATATTCTAGCAATTTTTCAACTGGTCTTCAGATTTTGATCAGGTCTGTATGACAACGATCATTCTCTCCTGATCGTTTTGTTATCTAACATATTAATTTAATTTGATGTTTTTTGTCCCCTCAGCGTCCCTCCTGATGTAGTTGTAGAGAACCTGACAGAGAGCAGGAAGTGTTGCGGTCTTCCTCGGCGTCACTTCCTCTTCCTCGTGCTCGTGGCCGGGGCAGCTTTGTTCTTCTACACCACAAATGGACCTGAGATGTCACCTGACTGGAGCCCTCAGTGGTGGGTGAGCTACAATTCAACAAACTGGTGGACACAGTATAATAAACCAGCCCCCCCTGCTGTTGGGAGAACTAACAAGGGTATCCCGCCAACATCAAGGGTAGAGGTGATGAACGTTACTAACACGTCCCAGACTCATGCTGAGCCCCAAACCCCGCCTCCTTACATATCTCCAGGGCCGTACTTGGTGGAGTACCCCTACGAGTACCACTTCACCATGAACGAGCCGTACAACTGTACAGAGCAGAAACCCTTCCTGGTTCTCATGGTTCCCGTGGCGCCCCAAAACAGGGTGCACCGGGACATCATACGCAGCACGTGGGGTAACGAGAGTCTGATCATGGGCAAAGTGGTCAAACTGTTCTTCCTGTTGGGGCGAACGGGTGGGAAGGAAGCAGGACAGCTTGACGAACAGCTGCTTCAAGAGAGCAGGGACCACCGGGACCTGATCCAGAGTGACTTCACCGATTGCTACAAGAACCTGACCATCAAGACCATGGTGATGCTGGAGTGGTTGGACGCCTTCTGCTCCGAGGCCTTGTACGCCATGAAGATCGACTCAGACATGTTTCTTAACGTGCCCAATCTCGTTGCCATGCTGTTGAATGCCCCGAAAAGGAACTACATGACTGGACTTGTGGCACGAGGAGGTGCTGTCCTACGGAACAATCGATCAAAGTGGTATGTCCCGGCGAGCATCTACCCTTATCCATATTACCCTCGCTATGCTCTCGGTTTGGGTTACGTTCTGTCTCTGGACCTTCCTAAAAAGCTGGTAGAGGCCTCCAGGCACGTCAAAGCTCTTTATATTGAAGACGTGTATTTGGGTTTGTGCATGCAGCATCTCAAAATCCCACCAACAGACCCACCAAACTGGGGCTTTTTCCAGGTTTTTCCGGTGAAGTACAGCCGCTGTGCGTACTCCAGGCTGATCGCCACTACGACGGAGAAAACCCAGGATCGCCTGAGGACTTGGAAAGACTTTAAAAGACCAGGGCCCTACTGCTGACCCCGACCTAATGAAGAGTGTAAAGCATGGTTGATGCTCTTATGTGAACTGAACCAAGTGTTGTTTCAAACACGAGCAGGACTTTTAACAATAAGAGCCTGAGTACCAGTGTTTATCTATCTCTCGTCTAGATTTTAGTCTCCACAGTTTACATGTTGGACGTGTTGTCTATCTTCACAAGGTAATTTTTTGTTCTTTTGTTTTAATGAAACCACTTTTTACCTCAAATTTCAGAGTACCTATTTTAGACTTTTGAATAGCCTAAAAAAATACAAAAAAATAGTTTCAATTATTCAGAGATTTTTTTCAGGCTCTGCGCGCATGGAGACAACTTTTTTTAAGTTCTCTGTAAAGGTGGCATTGTTCCAGTAAAAGTGTCCCTCTACATGAAAACACTGTAGTGCATATGCCAGGCCTGTTGATGGCGCTGTTACACTGCTGCAGACATACACCAGAACCAGAGAAGAAGACATGGAGCATGCTCATACATCATGAGAAATGTGAACAAACTCTTGTGTCTGCTGTTCTCTTTGATCTTGTTGCTCTCCGTGTTTGTAGATGCAGAAGATTTTACTATTAAAACCAAAGTTTAAGCTCATTAACTCACCCATCACTGCATCAGTAGTTGCGCCAAGTACTATTGTATTCCTGTGACACAAGTGGATTTGCCAAGCACTACGTAAACAAACTGAACACTCAGGAGGATAACAATGGTTGTATTGATGAAAATAAATTATTGCACTGTCAAAAGTGTGGAAGTTTTTGTTTTGTAATGAGCTAACTACAGCTACTAAGAGCAAGCTAGCAGGGTAACAGTTGGTTGTAGCTAGCTTATGAGCTCAAGAAACACAGGACCATCCTTTACAAAAGGAAAAGAGAAAGGAACCCCCCATAATGCCCTGTGGCAGGTGACGTACATGAAATTGACATTTGCTAAACGTTTACGGAAACTTATGCAGGAGAAAGGATGACGAGTTTTGTGGTACTATCCACATATGTAGGCTAAATAATACTATGTAATTTTCTTGCAGGTACAGAGAAAAATGTATGCTTCAAAGTCAGTACTTTCAAAAATATAACCTTTAGTTCATGTCTTCATTAATCATTTTTTAAATGATGGATAGATAAACAGTTAAATGTTATAATTTATAAAGTACTTAATTCAAGGCAATTAATTTTCTCCACAACTGCCTACAATATTGATGACTAACAAACAAACAATTGTTGAACTTGTTTCCTATATCAGTATTTTATATAAGTTCCCACATTTCCAGCAATTTTCATTTATGAATTAAATTATGCCAATAATAAGACATAACAGTGGATTGTTGGTGTTAATAGATAAAGCTGACACAAAACAACACTGTGAGATAAAGCAAATGACAAAGACCCTTGTATTTCATTTTCAGATCATTGTAGGTCGTCATGGTTTACCTGCTGCATAAATATGATGCCAAAGTGAAAGTGCAGGTGAATTCCTCTTTTCCCATCTTCTTTTTCTCTCCTTCCCTTGACCCTGTGACGTTTTCCATCAGGGTTAAGGGAAAGTTGATAGGGTAAGGAGGACTTTTCAAACGCACCCTCAGATCTGATGCTGGGGGAGTCTCATGTTTGAGGGATTTACAGACCAGAATCAGGTCTTCATTCAATATTCAGGTGGCAAAAAGATTCAGGGTCTGGTCCATACTCCGGCTCCATTATCGTGTCTTGAGCATGGATGTATTATAAGAACTGGATAGCGTGGCTCCGCCTTCTACCATGTAACGGATTTGAAGCCTAAATATCCCCCGTCAGGGCGCCGCCATTGTGCAGCCAGTAGAGAATTTGGGCCATAATCCGGACGCAGCTGTCGTAAACGGTCGCAACACTCCGCAGCATACGCCGTACACAATCATTGTGAAGCTGCCGTAAACCGCGGTCATTTTTAAAGTCTAATAACTTATAAAAAAGAAGCTTTTCAGAAAAAAAGAGGACTTGGAAAACACGCAGCCCAATAATACTTTCATGTCACCACAGCATACAGATGGGAGAAATATTTGTACGGGGTGTAATAATTTTTTGAAGTTTCACTACGGCCCGTCCAGATGAATGGGGGAGACGGAAATTTGACCTATACTGCAGCCAGTCACCAGGGGGAGCAGTTTTCGTGGAGGCTTCAATTTGAGCCCAGCGACATGGCGTCCATGTTTTTTACAGTCTATGGTCTTGAGCCACATGAAAACACAGCTCTATTCATATTTAGACCAAAGCTTTATTTCACTGAGGCATCAACACAACATCAGAACTGATCCAAAGATGAGTCAGACACTCCCACAAGATCAGGGACTTAAACTTTCAAATTAAGACAAGGTTTTAGTTTTTGGACCAGATTTTTAACTTAAGGCCAGGTTTGTTTGGCTTCCAAACAGGTTTGTCACAATTAGACCAGGTTTTACACTTAGGACCAGGCTTTAGACTTAGGTGAAGATTTAGACCAGGGATGGGCAACTGTGGTTAGATGAATTATATCCACTGTGACAAGGGGCTTCATTGTTGAAAATCAGAGCAATAAACTTGTTTTCAGATAACTTGTTGTCTATGTTTATTTTACTTAAAGCTCAGTTATTTTAGCAAACATTTAGTTATTTAGAAGATTAAAGATGTAATTACAGCTTTGTTTTCTTGAAAATGTTGCTATTTTGATGTTTCATGGTAAATTTTGTCTTGTTTTCTTCACTAAAATACAATTTTAGATATTTCGAATTGATTGGTGGGCCATATTGAGAGAGCAGAAAGACTAGATGTGCCCCCCAGGCCACCAGTTTTCCACCCCTTATTTAGACTAGTCCAGGTTTTAATTTTTGGACCAGGTTTTCATCTTAAGGCAATTTTTTAAAAAACTTTGAACCAGGTGTCCACACTTAGACCAGGTTTTAGATTTATGATCAGGTTTTAAACCTAAGACCAAGTTATCGACTTCTGATCAAATTTCAAACTTTAGACTCTGTATTGAACTTTAGACTAGGTCTTTGATGTTTTTTTTTAACTTAGTTTTATTTTAAAAATAATAATTGCAATAATAATGTACATTTTTCCATTATTGCTTGTTTTTTTGGTAAGTTTTAGCTCTAGACCAGATTCTAAACTTTAAACTAGGTTTTAAATATTGACAAGGTTTCACTGGTTTTGGACAGAGTGCACATTTAAAGCCAGCTGTATGTATTTAGACGAGTTTTTAAACGCTGAAAAAGTGTTTTGACTTTAGACCAGGTTTTAGACTTCTGATCGGGTTTTAAACTTAAGTCTAAGATATATACTTCTGATCAAGTTTAAAACTTAAGACGAGGTGTTCAACTTTAGACAAGGTCTTTGACTTTAGACCAAGTTAAGGACTTCAACCAGGTTTTTAACTTCTGGGAGCTTTTCAAATTTAGGTGAGGTTTTTGGCTTTAGACCAGATTTTAAACTTTAAACTAGGTTTTAGATGTTGACAAGATTTCACTGGCTGGACAGAGTGCACATTTATAAACAGTTGTATGAATTAGACTAGATTTTGAAAGCTGGACCAGTGTTTTGACTTTAGACCAGGTTTTAGACTTCTGGTCGAGTTGCAAACCTTTGTCCAAGTTATAGACTTCTGACCAAATTTCAAACTTAAGACTAGGTTTTAAACTTTAAAGAAGGTCTTTCACTTTAGATCAAGTTTAGGACTTAGACCAGGTTTTAGACTTCTCTAAGCTTTTCAACTTTAGGTAAGTTTTTTGGCTTTAATCCAGGTTTTAAACTTTAAACTAGGATTTAAATATTAGACCAGGTTTTTGACTTAATACCAGGTTTAAGACTTTAAAACAGGTTTTAAACATTTGACAAAATTTCACTGGCTATAGACAGGGTGCACATTTTAAACTAGTTGTATGAAGTTGGACTAGTTTTACATGTTGTACCAGTGTATTGACTTTAGACCAGGTTTTTAATTTCTGACAGCTAACCTAGACTAATTTCTTTAGTCTAGGTTTTTTAGCTTTAGACCAGGCCTTAGACCAGGGGTCATCAATTACATTTATCCAGGGTTGGGAGGGTTACTTTAAAAATGTAATCCACTACAATTACAAGTTACCTGTTAAAAAATGTAATCAGTAACTTACTCTAAGTATCACAATATCAAAGTAATGTAACTGATTACTTTTAGTTACTTTTAGATTACTTCAATACCAAACATGAAGGAAAGACAGTATAAAAGATGTGTCATCTGCTCAGTGTATTTTTTAAGAAAAACATACAAAGCTAAATTGGTCAGAAGTAAGCGACTTTGATGTTTCCGCTGGAAAATACACAGCACAAAATTAACAATCAATTAACTTATTAATTATGAACTATTCAGCTGTATTCATGAATTAGATCATGGGCTAAAACAACAATAACTGCAGCAATAATAACAATTGTAAATTGTTATAATTATAATTATAACTGTTATAGTAAGTAGATGAAAAAAAAATGCCACATGAAAGAATTGTGTAAGGAAGGTATTAAGATGTTCCAAAATTACCTACACGTTATTTCCCTGCTTTGGAATCTGCATTGCCTGTGTCATGAAATGCACAGGTGCTGACTTTAATTTCAGGTGTGCCAAACATGATCATCTGCCGAAACTGATTTCCTTTGTACTCAGGAGCAGTTAGTCTTTATGGTGTTGTCACAATAGCCCTTTCTGGCAGAAATCTTACTATCATCACTAAATACATGATTTTGTTTCACCCCTCTTAACGTACACAAGAAGAGCTTTTAAGGTGTTAAAAAGAGACTGGACGGTTATAACTTACAGCACAGAGCAGATAAATTAATGTAGAGGATAAGCAAGAGGACATACCAAACACGTACACATCAGGACATCACGTTACGTTTAGTGCACGTTATGACTGTTTGATCCGGATACATGCATTTCTTACGATATTAGATTTATTTAAACGGGGTGATTCAGTTTTTTAGCGGACTAACGTTATAGCTTTCTGACACGACACAAGTCAGCATCAACACCTACAGTCCCAAAATGTTTACCAGTTGTAGTTATACAGTACAGTAGTGGCACGAGTAGCAGACTGGTTACTAACAGCTTAGCAAGCTAACAAACCTGAACAAAAGCTTACAGGACGTTAGCAGTTTGTCTTCGTACCTGTAGATGTTTTTTCAGGTTGGACGTAGAGTCCTTGGATGTTGAAAGTGTTTTGATAGCTGGGAGGCACAATTTGCACTGCACTATTATGTTGCTCCCTTTTTGTGGTTTTAATTCAAAATTATAGCGCAGTTTCCAGCGAGTGAATGCACTCTTTTCCCCGGCAGCGGCCATAGCTTAGACAGTTGACTGTACGGCTCGTTGCTATGCGGGTGGTTGCCTCACGTGTTGGTTTGTTGTGGTGTTGCGTCGTTAAGTGTCGCAAATGCCTGCTCACTAAGCATGCGTCTGCTGCATCGTAGTATATCCCATTTGATTTTAAAATGTAATTCTGCTAAGTAATCCCTGTTTTTATCAAATATACCGGTAATCTGATTACTCGTTTTTTTCTGTACTGTAACGGATTACAGTTACCTTTTTTTTTGTATCCTGATTACGTAACGCCGTTACATGTAATCCGTTACTCCCCAAGCCTGCATTTATCCAAGGGCCAGTTCTTTTCTCACATACGTTTTAAAGGCCAGACTCTAAAATAAATCTAGTTGAGTATCTGTGAGTAACATAGTTGGATTTCTCCAAAACTATTTGCATTCCTTTACCTTTAAAAGTAAGATCAGTCCCTATCACCCATACTGCTGCAAACTACAAGGAGATACTCAAGCTACTTCTGTAATGGACTTTCATATATTCCAGCTCTATGTTTGGCTCCAGTATCCTTTTTTTCTGTTTAAATTTTCAGATCACAAGTGACTTTATGTAAAACAATTTTAATATGGAGTCATAAGAGAGATAAGGTATGCCACACAGGGGGGAATTCCTGATAAAACAGTTTCAATCAAAGATATTTCGGGGAAATTCATCAGTGGTTTTGGGGATTTAAAAGCAGAAAGGCGCCTTTGAAACCACAACAAAACTTTGGCCTTTGATATGTTTCTGAATTTGATAGACTTTATACCAAGTTGTACACATGTTTTAAACTTAAGACCATGTATTTGACTATAGACAGTAGATCAGGTTTTAGACTTAAGACCAGTATCTGGCTTTGGATCAGCTGTGAGACTTGGGACCTTTTGACCAGGTCTTTTAAATCTGAGGCTGAGGATGGTGGTCTGGCTCAAAGGCCTGATCACTGTAATCAGACTCCTTCATGATCCTTTGTTGAGTCGGGGGTATTAAACCAGTTTGGTCTCAGCTTACTGGTCTGACTGGACCCACCCTCCTTTGCGTTGATGTGTGCTGGTGAAGGTCAGAGGGTCTTCAGTTTCTGCTCGAGGTGATCAGCTGCTGTTTGGGTTGAAGATGAAAATTAAGTTTAAAAAATAATCTTTTTCATAATTTATCATTGGTGTTACCCTTGTACGGATTACAAAAAAACATGCCAGCTATAATTGTGATTAAAACTTTACTAATTAGTCAGTTAATTGAATTATTGTTTGACTGAAAACAAAAATAAAAAATGTCATAATAATAAAAACTTATTAGAACTGTGTTAATAATATTGTCCATTGTAATTTTACTGTTGTTGTTAAAAAAATATATATATATTTTTTTTGTGTGTATATATATATATATATATATATATATATATATATATACATATATATATATGTATATATATATATATACACACATATATACATACATATACACACGCACACATATATATGTGTGTGTGTGTGTGTATATATATATATATAGATATACACACACAAATATATATATATGTATATATATATAGTATATATATAGTAATAATCATAATAACGTAATAATCATTGTTGTCAATCTAATTATCAAGATTTTTGTTATGTTGTCATTACATTATTTTTTTTTTTATTGACATTATCTTTATATTATTCTTATTGTTTTATGTATATATCAATACCATATCAATTTAAAGGAGTAGATTATGAATTTGAAAAGGGTAGGCGAAATAAGCTATAGCCTTAGCCTACACCTTTTTCAGTCTTATTTTGTTGGTTTTGTTATTGTTATTTTGATGAACTAAATAACAATAATAATAATTCAATAAATTATACAAATATTATCATTGTTATCATAATTGACTGTATGTATGCGATTCTTTATCATTATTATTATTATTATTAGTTTCTTTTTCTAAAATGATACGCATGAGCATGCAGAGGCTTTAGAAATAACCATCAGACAAAATTAATGACTCTCATCAGGAGACGCAAACATTGTGTAATAAAAAGGACACATGAGATCAGCAGTCTTTCAGAAACACTTAATTATTTAATATTTAATTTTCTAACAGAGTATGAAGTTATGAGTCAGACCCGGACGAATACTGAAGATGAAACAAAGCAGCCTCGTGAAGACATCAGGCTTCAGCTCAGAGCAATAAGGGGGATATTTATTTAATAAATTTGACATAAAAAATACATTAATCAAACCTAAAAAAAAACAAAAAACAAAATAACTTCATGTGTGATCCTTTAAAAAACAGTTACATTTCACTTTAAGAGACACAGCTTTGGTCCTGCAGGGGGGCAGTATTCACAGTTTATAATATGTTTTAATACTTCTTTGTTCATTGACCCCCTTCACATTAATTTAGCCTACATCTATTTTAACCACAACACGCAAAACAAAATAAATAAAATAATACAAAATATTAACCAAACAGATAATGTCAGGAACAAACAGAGAGGAGGGAGACTTTGTCTTTTCACTGATGTTTAAGAAACAAGTCCAAACATCCAAAAGTTAAAAATGGAGAGTAACACTGAAATATAAAACTTGACTTTATCTTCAGGTTTGTCCACTTTTTCCTCCATGTTGGACTTTTGTCATGAAACTTGATCTCCCTCGTTTCATCTTCCCACTCATGTCCCAAATTCTCTTATCTGACCTGCAGCTATTTTATTTTTAAACCATAAAGCATCACCATACGCACTGGGCCACTTCATTAGGTACACACATTCAACTGCATAATAATGCCAATCAGCCAATCATGCACATCACAGCTAAGGGTGGAAAACCAACTCCAGCTGAGGATCCATAACAACTTTCTCAAAGATTTGATATCATTATTTTTTTGCTTATCAACTCCATTACCAACTAGTTCCACTGTACAACCAAGGAAATCAAAAATCGTGACGGGGGTGCATAAGTGGTAAAAACTGTGGCTTAATTTGGTGGCATGGTGTTGATATGAGGAGAGTCTTGTGTTTGATGTTGTTGCCACTAGAAAAAACAGTGTAGGTCCACTTTCATTAACATCTCTGAGGGATGTTTCAGCAACTTGAAGAATAAAAGAGCTCTGAAAATGGACTAGAGAGGTGTACTTAATAAAGTGGCCAGTGGGGGTGCTGGTTTGGCGTAGTGGTTAGCACCCCATGTACATGCTTCTGCCAGTCCAGGTTCAAATCCCGCCTGTGACCAGTTTGCAGAGTGTCTTCTCCTGCTCTCTCTCCCCCTTTCACAAGCCTATCCACTGTCTCTCTCCTATAAATAAAGGCACAAAATGCCCAAAAATATACATTAAAAAAAAAAAAAAAAAAAAAAATCAGAAAATAAATATTTAAAAAAAATAATAATAATAAAGTAGCCGGTGATCATCAGGACCTGCAGACCTTGTTTTCTGTCTTTTTTTTTTTTTTTTTCTGTAAAGCACTTTGGTAAGCCAAAAAGCTGACTTCTATGCTCCTCATAGAAAATAAAGCAAATATTAGTGACTATATCTTTCAGAGTAAACAATCAGAGTAAATATGAACCATAAATAAACCCTTAAGTTAATAACATCACTGACCATTAACTACCACTTCACAGGGTACTGCTGTAATTTGTATTTCTGTTCTGTCTGTAGTTCTGTGTTGATGTTATTTCCTGTAGTCTGTAGTGTCAGATAATGTAGTTTGGTGCTATATTCTGTAGTTTGTTGTTATTTCCTGTAGTGTAGAGTCAGATAGTGTAGTTTGATGCTATGTTTTGTAGCGTAGTGTCAGATGCTGTAGTTTGTTGTTATTTCCTGTAGTGTAGTGTCAGATGCTTTAGTTTCATGTTTATTCCTGTAGTGTAGAGTCTGATGGTGTATTTTTTGTAAATTCCTGTAGTGTAGGGTCAGATGATGTAGTTTGTTGTTATATCCTGTAGTTTAGTGTCACATAGCGCAGTTTAATTTTATGTTCTGTAGTTAAATGTCAGATGCTGTAGTTTGTTTTTATTCCCTGTACTTTAAAGTGTCATGTAATGTAGTTTTGTTGTTACTTCATATAGTTTAGAGTCAGATAGTGTAGTTTGTTGTAACTTCCTGTTGTATGTAGTGTCAGATCGTGTAGTTTGTTGTTTCCTGTAGCTTATACTGTCAGATAGTGTAGTTTGATGCTTTTTTTGTAGCTTAGTGTCAGATGGTGTAGTTTGTTGTTATTTCCTGTAGTACAGCGTCAGATGCTGTAGTCTGATGTTATGTTCTCTTGTTTGTATCAGGTGCTGTATTTTGTTGTTAGTTCCTGTAGTTTAATGTCAGATGCTGTATTTTGGCTTCACACAGGTGCAGCCCACAGATACAGAGAAGAACTCCCCTTTCAGCCTGTACCTGCCGTCACGGCAGCTTGTCTTCCTGAAGACGAGCAGCGAGGTGTAGACCGGCACAGAGTTGTAGGATTCATCCTGCTGTCCGTCCACGATGCAGCCGCTGCAGAGACAGTGTGCTACGGCAATCACAGAGGGGATCCTGTCAGGATCAGTGTCCAGTCTGAAGTAAACGATCACAGAGAGCACAGGTCAGATCAAGGGCGTAGGTTTGATTTTGACATTGGTGGGGACATAAAGGTTCTCTAGAATCCTCTTGCGTAAAATGGGGCTCTACGCACAGCGCGAGGGACAGTGCTGTACGTAGTGGCATAATATTGGTAGGGACGTGTCCCTAGCGTTATGCAAAAAATACATAAATTTACCATATGAAAAAGTCATATAAAATACCTACTGTATATACCGACTTGGCAAAAATGTTTGGCATCCTTCCGTAAAAGATAGAAAAACCAACATGATTACTGAAATTACTTCAAACTGCTAAAAGTAACTACACATAAAATTTAATGAAACTCAACAAATGAAGATCAGACATTGCTTTTGAATTGTGGTTCAACAGAATAATTTTTAAAAAAGCACAGAAATGAAACTGGTCTTATAGCATTTACCTTTAAAGGGACTGTGAGGAGAATCTATTACCGCCAACGTAAAGACTCTGTTACCCATGAGCACGCGCGGCGACTGTCGTAATGCTGCGTTCCAGTATCATCAGTATTATCAGTGTTCCAGTTGAAGTCGGAAAAAAAACATGCCGATCTACCAGGCTATTGTTAGCTGTTGTTAGCACGCTCCTGTGTTGTTGTTCACAAATATCACATGAAGAATGTGATTATCACTATGGCAGCATTTTTGTAAATATAAGTCTAACAATACTATGTATACAGCTGATCTAGAGCGACACACCCCAGTCAGAAGTGCAAATAAATTGATTATTACAGGAGCTAAATAACTGTTCACACTGGGGGAATCCATCTTTGATTGTCAACTCGGGGGTGGCGAGGTTTCACCGAGTTCCCAGTAGGAAATACAGACTTCGGGGGGCGATCCAGTTAAGTTCGAGGTAATGTATCTCTGTCTAGTTATGTAGCGGTAGTTTTTGATGTGTGACAACAAGCAATTTTTGGAAAACGTAGTATCGTAGTTTTGTTGCCGGCTATATATCGCTACTTACAGCCCGGTGCTCTAAGACGTGTCCGAATGATATAAATTTGCTCTAGTTTTAATTATCTTGTTCCTGAAGTTGAGTATCCAGGCCAGTCTAGCCCTGTCCAACCCGCCTGCGAAGCTAAGGAATAGAATTTATAGATAACCTATTTTGATGCTATAAAACTCATCTTAAAGTGTGTATTTCGATCAAGCATATATCTAAAAGTGAAACTTTTTTGTTATTACTTAGAAACTCCTCACAGTCCCTTTAATATGCTTGTCTATAGTTTTCTGTCTCGTCTCCTGAGACAACTTCCTCCTTAGCTTCTCAATGTCAGTGGGCCCCTATCCATGCCAGTGCACAATGCGCATGAGCAAAAAAAAAAAAAAAAAAAAAGGACTACTTGTCACACTTTAAATAGGCAGACTGACTGATTACAAGCTTGAAGACACCTGTGATGCTACATGCAGGATACACCTTAATTTGACATGTCCCTGTGGTCAAATCATTTTCAATCTTTTCTAGAGGTGCCATCATTTTTGTCCAGGCCAGTTTCATAGTTTGTTTTTTAAAATAAGTCTGTCGAGCCACATTTCAAAAGCAATGTCTGATTTTCATTAGTTGACTTTCAGTAAATTTTATTTGTTAGTACTTTTGTCAGTTTCAAGTTATTTCAGTGACAATGTGGGTTTTTCTTTCTTTAATGGAAGGGTACCAACAAGTTATGCCACATCTGTACAACCAGATGCAAAAATACTACAGTCTGAGTGTGTGTGGGAAGGTTATTTTGTATTATAGTAATATGAGTTGGGCATTGCTTTACATTTGAATCATTGAAAGCTCTTTCATTTTAAGGGTTATCTGTAATAAACCCTTTTAGCACTAAAATTACAACAGGCTTTTTGACTGTATAAGTGTCCTTTGAGTAAACTTTTTCACCCTTTTTTGAGAAATAAAATACTCTGTTTTGGCAATTATTTGTCGTTACTGTGTTTTAAATTATTATGTCTAAACAGTGTGTAACTAGAAAAGCAGGAGAGCGAGGACCTCCACCAGCGCCATAGTCCTCACCCATAATGTGATTTTCACCGTAAACATTAGTCCTACCTTCATTTCATCTAAATATTTAGATTCCTTGACCATGAAAGCATACCATTAGCAATTGGATTTATAATATGTACCTAGTTATTCTAAAAAAACAAGAATAAAAACGTCTTATATAAACAAAATATTAACATTTCGTTCTCATATTAAACTCAGATTCCCGCCCTTCTATTCAGGTGTGAGTATGCTGGCCCCATCTGCCTGTGATGCGTTCACGTACCTGAGCGTCCAAGGTGACAGAGCGCGACTCCTCAGCTCGCCTTTCATCTCTCCGGCGGCTTGTGCGCATGTCTGCAGCGGGGGCGTAGTGGGGACTCCAAGGCGATCCTCGTAGTATTTCTCCAGCTTCTCCGAGCGCTTCTTGAACGCCTCGTTGCGGAGACACCTGGAGCCGAAGCAGGCACAGGGGAGTAGAAAGCTGAGGGAGAGCTGCGGACGTGCATGAAGACGTTAAAGCACAGACATTAGAGGAAGGCAACAGCGCTCAGAGAGAACTTTAGATTATTACCATCCACAGGCTGATCCGCGCCATCCTGAAGACAGTTTAATGTCAGAAACCGGCTCCATTTTACCGCTTTATATGTGTGCAGTCCGCCACCTGTGGACCTGGACCCGGTCTCCTCAGGATGACAGGACTGCAGACCAGGACCCCGCCCCCCTCGCGAGGGGTGTGTTTGATGTAAAAGTGCCCTTTAAATATCTTCAGACTTTTTATAACTCTGACAGCACAGTTTGAGCTCCCACGAAACACTGACTGCGTCTAAGTCAAATTCTTTCTGAGTTTCATAATTTATCACAGAAAATCCCACATTCCTGGGAAAGTTTAAACCATTATATTTAACAAATGAACGATGATCCCATCAACACAAATTAAACACAATGACACATCGACTGATAAACAGAAAGAAAACGCGAACACTAAGCGGCCATTTTATTAGGTACACCGCTGAAACATCCCTTAGAGACGTTGGTCCATATCTCCATGCAGGGGCGTAGCACAAAATTCTGGGCCCTGTACACTCTCAATGTCAGTGGGCCCCTATCCATGCCAGTGCACAATGCGCATGAGCAAAAAAAAAAAAAAAAAAAAGGGGGGGGGGGGGGTATTTATTTAAAATAAAAAAGCATAAATACGGTTTTAAGCTACAATCAGATCAGATTATATTGATGAGTAGTTCTTTCATTCACCACCTGAATTGATGCATTTGGCCTACTTGTGCTCAAATACCTAAAACATTAGGCTACATGTTAGGCTGCTGGTTTGTGTACTAATGTTTTGATCCATGACACTTGTGCAAATTTTTATTTAAAAACATTTATTCTTATTCTGTCTCTCTGTCTCTGTCTCTGTCTCTGTCTCTATCTATGGCAAAAATGTATGGCAAAAATCATAATCACAATTATTTTTGATTGATATTGAGATCACAGTTATTTAACATGATTATTCATTCACTGGCTTTGGTAACATCATGAATTTATTGAGCATTGACAATAGCTTTTAAGCATTGCAATGCTAAGGCTTTTTACCAGACAAAAATAATTAGTTGCTTTATTGCTCAATTAATATATTACTAGTGTGCACTTGACCCTACAGTGATATTGGTAGGCTACTTACATGTTGATAGCAGAAATATTGCTAGGTGGATCATTTATTAAGTCTCAGCACGGAGTTTCACTTTCAGCTATGTTAGTAGCCTATAGGCTATAGCACTGAACCAAAAGGATGACTTACTTTGAACTTAAGGTAAACAACTTGCATTTAGGCAACGATCTACCAGTCAGCAGCTCGCTCGCTCTCTCTCTGTCTCCTCATCATACCACCGTAAGGGGTAGTCAGAGGGGGGAGCTCGCCCTTGAAAACTTGAACAACGATTTCACCTTGTCTTTGCTCATCTATTATCTCAGCCTCATCTTCGGAAGAGCCGCCAGGACTGGCCACTGCGGCTCCTGCTGTTCCAGCTGCTGCGGCTGCGCCACTGTTTGTTTCTGAAACTGGTTCATGTTGACAACTAACGTTAGCTGGCCCATAACTGTCTTTACACTACAGCCGCAAGCAGCCTGGTTGCCAACTAGCTAAGCTAAAGACTTGACGTGAGCATACAGACAGCAGCAGCTGTCTGGAGTGGACTACGTTAACTTTAATTGGACTTTGCATAACAAGCAAACTCGGTTCACCTTTGGGAAAGAAAGCAGTCAACAGCTGCCTCCCCTCATTCTGCCTTCTTTGTTTTTCTTCTCTCCCTTTCTTCTTGCAATAGCCCGATTTCTGCTTTTTGGGCAGCATGATGCCAATTCAATGTGGGTTCACTGACGTTACACTTGTCGCCGGTCGCTGTCGGGCGGACTAAACCATTTTGCGCCTCCAAGAGGGGGCCTCCAGAATGTCCAATATGTTGGGAGGACTGTGACATAAAGTTCATTCTCTCAGCTGATGTTATCAATATATGAAATAAAGTATGACACCAATTAATTGGAGGGCCCAATTCATTCGAAAAAAAAAAAAAAAAATCAGGATTTTCATGGGTCCCTCTCCCTACTCGGGCCCTGGGTAGTCAGGTCCACTTTTTCCCCCCACTACCACGCCCATGTGTCCATGACATCATAGACATAGATGCTGAGCTTCCATGCTTAGAATCTCCTAAGGTGCTCTACTGGACTGAGATCTGGTTACTGTTGGATAAAAATATTGTCATAATGGAGACACCAGTTTGAGAAGTCTCCATCAGAAGATGGTCCACTGTAGTCATAAAGGGATAGCCATAGTCAGCAACAATACTCAGGTAGGCTTTGGGGTTTAAACCCGGCCATGGGACCTATTTACAAACAGTTTTGGTGAATTAGACTCTCAGTTTCTTGTTCTTAGCTAACAGGAGTTGCACCTGGTGTGGTCCTCTGCGGCTGAAGTCCATTTATTTAAGGACATGAGCTCAGTGTTTCCTGCAGACCTTGGTTATTACAAATAGTTATTTGAGTTCCTGTTTAAAGCCTGGCCTAAAGTATCAACCTGGTCTAAAATCAGACAACTGGTCAAAAGTCTAAATTATGTTCAATTGTTTAAAGCTTAAAATCAAGTCCAAAGTCTAACACTTGATTAGATTAGATTAGAAATTAGATCCAAAATCCAAAGTCAAAAATATAGTACTTTAACTAACTGTCTAATCTGATGTTCAATCTGGACACTAGCCAAAGCCCAAAACCTTGACTAAATTTGTTATCTGGTTTTAAATGTAAAAATTAGTCCATTTTTAAACCTGGACTAAATTTGTAATCTAGTTTTGAATCTAGAAACTAGTCCAGGTTCTAATGCGTGGACTAAATTTCCAATCTGGTTTGAATTCTAGAAATTGTCCATGTTTAGATGCTGGACTTAATTTGCAATCTGGTTATAAATGTAGAAACTAGTCCATGTTTAAAACCTGTACTAAATTTGTGATCTGACTTTAAATGTAGAAAGAAGTCTGGAGTCTTAGACCAGGACTAAATTTGCAATCTGTGTTGAATGTAGACACTAGTTTATGTTTAAAACCTGGACCAAATTTGTGATCTGATTTTAATGTAGAAATAAGTCTAAGACCAGGAATAACTTGTAATCTAGTTGTACATTTTGAAACTAATCCAGAGTCTAAAGCCTGGACCAAATTTTTAATCTGGTTTTGAATCTAAAAACTAGTCCATGTCTAAAACATGGACCAAATTTGGGATCTGATTTTAAATGTGGAAAGAAGTTCAGTGTATAAGGCCAGGACTAAATATGCAATCTGGTGTTGAATGTAGAAACTAGTCCATGTTTAAAACCTGGACCGAATTTGTAACCTTGTCTTCAGTCTTAGGTTTATACCTGGTCTTTTGGCCCATGAAACTGCCATTCACTGGATATTTTCTCTTTCTCTGATCACCCTCTGTAAACCCTGTTGATGGTTGTGTGTTTAAATCCCAATGACTCAGCAGTTTTTGAAATTCTCAGACCAGCAGTTGAAACACATTTAGAGTCTTCTTCCTTCATTCAGAAGCTCTGTTTGAGCTTCAGCAGGCCATCTCCACAATGTCCACATTACTAAATGCTTTGAGTTGCTGCCATGTGATTGACTCGTTTACTATTTGCGCGCACAAGCATACAAAATGCATGTCAAATCAAACAAAACAGATTTGACCAAGAGTTTGTATGAACTAGTTTAGTCTAAATAATCACTTAAAAAATATTACTTGTGTTTACCAAATTATATGAAAAGTTTAAGTGGTTTCAGTGTTTTTATGTCAAATGATAATAAATATTCATGACTAGTTGGATTTTTGGATTGGTAGGTGGAATTTGTATTTGGATTAAGAGGCATGGATGGATGTATTAATTGATCAAGGGATCGATGCCTTGATTGATAGATGGATGGACAGATGGATGGATAGATGTATTACTTGATTGATTGATGGATGGAATGATGTTTGAGGAATTCATTGATTGATAGATTGATGGACAGATGGATGGATTGATGAATTGATAGACGGTTGAATGGAGAGATTGTTGGATGATGGATAGAATGATTGATTTATGGTTGAAGACTGATGGATTGATTGATGCATTAATTGACTGATGGACTGATGGATAAATCTGTGGATGGATGGAGGGATGGACTGAGTGATGGCGGGATAAATGGATGGATAGAATGATGGATTCATTGATGGTTAATTGATGGATTGATGGATAGATTGATGTATTACTTGATAGACAGATTGATGGATGGAATGATTGATGGATGGATAGATTGTTGGATTGATGGCTGATTAATCAATAGATTGATGGATGGATGGATAGAATGATGGATTTATGGTTGATGAATTGATAGACTGATGGATTGACAGATGTAATGATTTATAGATTCAAGGATAAATCTGCGAATTGATGGAGGGATGGATGGAGTGATGGCAGGATTGATGGATGGATAGAATGATGGATTGATTGATGGTTGATGAATCAATTGAGTTATTAACGGACTGATGGATTAATGGATGGTTTGTTGAGGAATTAGATTAGTTGTCTTTCCTGGAGACAGACTTTGTCTTGTTGTTCATTTTCTCCACCTAAATCAAACATCTGGATGAGTCATGTAAATCTCGATAAAGGGCTGTCCTCACATCCTTTGGGACCTGACTGTGTTACGGCATATCAGTGAGCTCTGAGGTCAGGCTGATGACTCACTGCTTACTTTTTCTCATGCTCTTTTAGCAAGTTTTCCTTTCGGAAAAAAAATAAACAAATAAATCCCCAACAGTCCACTTGATGAGTCAGTCGTGACTTCCTTAAAAGTTTTACTCTGACATCATCGGCTGAAAGTAACACCTCTGAGGGATTACGCCATCTACGCCTCTGGGTGTCTAAATCCAGGTGAGAAGCTTTTATACAAAGGGGGCGGGGCCTGGAGTCACATTGCATCACCTGCAGGGGAATGTTTACAGAGACAGAAGCAGGTCTGAAAGTTACAGTAATGTGCTGACTGAGCATTTCTTACCCATGCCTTGGAAGTTACGTTCTTTGTGGCATTTGAGTGTCCTCCTGTCTTTTTGTGAACTAAGATGACTTAAAAGTTCTCCACTGACTTTGATGACAGGGACAAGGATTAGATTTAGGGGAAGATTCAGTGGCGTCACCAGGAACTCTGGAAACAAGAGAAAGCCTTGACCTGTGCACCTGACAGTGTGTGGGAGGCTCTGAACACCACGACCTGATGAGTGTTGGCACTCCAGGACCCTCCTGTTTTGATGTTTGTGGGTAACCAGGAGGGTCCTGGAGTGACTCAGTCCACCCCTTTCTGTCCAAGTGAATGGGATTGTTGATAAAGAAGACTGTGAGGCTCATTCAGAGGAAGAATGTGCCAGCAGCTCCACACCAATAACAACTTTTTTTTTTGTCTTGGTGCAATGCACTTTGAGCTGCTAATATAAAAACATTTTGATAGACTCAAAGAGGAAATGCTCTATGCAATTGCTGACGCAAGCTTTTATGAATGGAATGTGGGTCGCCGATGACTCACATCACTATGAGGAAACAACACCTCTCAGATTGTACAGTCCTTTTGAGTGTGTATGCACTAGTAGGCAGTAATTTTGTTCTCATCTTGCCTTTGTTTCCCACAGTAACTGCTAAGGAAATGATCTTTTCATCTGCATCGTGATAAGTCTGGCTTTTGGCTGATTTTTAGTTACTATATTGTGTTTTATGAGCTCTCATTCTTTATTTTCTTTCAGTATTTGGTTTTAGGACTGTCTTATATTAATCAAATTTCAATACTTTATTACCATTATATTTTATTAGGGCTTTATTTGTTTCATCTTAGGTCCTGTGTTTGCTTATTTTAGATTCAAGATCTCCTTTCCTCATTTGTTTGTGGCTGTTTGAGTCCTCACTTAGTGACCTAGTGTGTACATCGGCGTGTGTGCGTGTGTTTATGAGTGATTGTGGCGGTTTCCAGGAAAACAGTGTTTGTCTGACTGCATTGTGCCAAGTGTAAAGCTATGGGAGGGATTATGTTGAGGAGGAGTGGTTTTTCAGGAGTTGTGCTTTGCCCCTGAGTTCCAGCTAAAGAAACTCTGAATGACCACCTTTGAGATAAATTAGATCAGAGACTGTCAGCCAGGCCTTTTTGGCAAAAACTGTGTCTGACCTCACAAATGTGGTACTGGAAGAATGATCAAAAACTCACATAAACAGAAGAGATGAAGCTGTTACAGCTGCATAGGCCCAACATCATATAAAACCCTAAGGATTAAGAATGGATGTCACTCAAGTTCATATGTGTGTGAAGGTAGACGAGCAAATACTTTTGAAAATATTTTCCTGTTGGAGCACCCATGACCTGCGGCTGAGACCAAGCTCTCTGACACTGGGCAGCACATTTTGCTCTAGAATGTCTTGATAGTTTTGAGATTTTATTTTACCCAGCACAGATTCAAGACACCCTGTGCCAGATGCAGCAAAGCAGCCCCAGAACATAACTGAGCTCCTCCATGTTTCACAGTACAGTGTTCTTTTCTTTCTATGCTTCATTTTTGCTTCTGTGAGCTTAGAGCTGATGTGACTTGCCAAAAGCTCCAGTTTTGTCACATTTGTCCAAAGGTCATTCTCTCAGAACATCTTTGGCTTGTCAACATGCATTTTGGCAAAAGTGATGTCAGTGATGTCCTCCATTAAGCCAACTTTGGCTCAAAAAACAATGGCTGGTACAATCTGACTCTGATGTACCTTGACCTTGGAGTTCATCTCTAATCTCTTTGGAAGATGTTCTGGGATTTTTGGTTACAATTCATATTATCTGTCTCTTCAATTTGTCATCAATTTTCCTCTTGCAGCCACGTCAAAGGAGGTTGGCTACAGTCCCATGGACCTTAAACTTCTGAACATCAAGCTGCTTGGAGATGGTCTTATAACCTTTACCTTTAACATGCTTTTCTTTAATTTTCTTTCTGTATGGTACACACCACATAACCAAACAACATAGTGAATACTTTCACTTTTTAAATAGGCTGACTGACTGATTATAACAACACACCTTAGTTTAACATGTCCATATGGTCAAATCATTATCAATATTTTCTAGGGGTACCAGCATTTTTGTCCAGGCCGGTTTCATTATTTTGTTTTTTGAAATGATTCTGTTGAGCCACAATTCAAAGCATTGTCTGATTTTCATTAGTTAATTTTCAGTACATTCTTATTTATTAATACTTTTGTCAGCTTCGGGTTATTTCAGCAACCATTGTGGGTTTGTCTTTCTTTAATGGAAGGGTACCCACAATTTTGTCTATGTATAAATATCAAAATCTATATCTATATCTACATCTATATCTGTTCATACAGTATGTGTAGGTAGGGATAGGTAGGTCTCAGTGTGTGATGTTTTCAGTGTTTAAGCTCTTGTATTTTTAGAAATGATTTGGTGATTTAATTTGATTTCAATATTTGGGTATTAAGATTAATAGCAATTAAAGTTCTTGTTCAAGAAAAAAAACACTTCATGTTTATGTTCTGAGGATTTAAAAACATATTAGAATCTGACAGATTTATATTTATATTTTATGAGAAGTAATAACATTGTCAGTCACATGAATGAGGCGGCACAAAAATGACTGCTCCAGTTTGGCAGTGCTTGTCAAATGCAGTGAAGGAATCTCAGTCTTTACTGCATAAAAAGCATACTCAATGTAGAGATTCAAAGCTTTTTTATAGATAAATTGATATATAAATATATTTTACATGCATAAACAGGACCAGCAGGGGCAGATTCAGGTGCAGACACAAGTCTCTACACACTGTGAAGATCAGACTGCAACTCTGCTGCTCTCCAGTGGTGACATTTACACTCTGCTTCTGTTTGATTACGCTCTGGTTTCTGTTTGTTTGAGCTCTCTCAATTTGCTTGTGGTTAAAATGTCTCTAAGAAAACATACTTACTTCTCCTTTTGTGTGGACAAGTAGTGTCAAAACTTTCTTTCCTCCCGAGGCAACGATATTCAGTCTAAAATCACGTGGACAGGATTATCTCACTGTGCGAAAAAACCTCTTAAACACATACTTAAATCAGACTGGATGTGGTCATTTTTACAACTGCTGATAAATAGACTTACACATCAGTATCACTGAAAATATTAATTCTAAAATTATACAATAATTCTATGATATATTCTGCAACACAACAAAACTTTAAAGACTTTACTGGACTTCAAACTGAAGTCAGTATCTTGAATTAAAAGTTAAAACAGACCCTGATGTTCAATGTACTAAAATAACCAGAATCAGAAAAGGCTGCAATATCAGTGCCTGTTATCAAGGTTCTCCTCTGATCTCTCATGATCAATTTTTAATAATTTATTCCAAATTAACTTGCAGCTTATTGCACAATAAACTGACTACAGGAAAACACGTGGGCTCCAGAAAAGAGGTATTTTAGAGAGATACAGTATTTTATTCTGTCAGAAGTAATGCTCATTTCAGTGTTTGCCTTGCATATTTAGTTATGTTTTCTTTGCTGATACGATTTTTGATTGAGGGGGTAGGGGGCCTCATGTAGCCGCCAGTTACCCATCCCGACTTATATATTAAAAATGGTAAAATAATGCTTAATGCCTCACCATTGAGCGTTACAATTTCTGATTAAAAAAATCTATTTTAGATTTTATTATGTGATTTGAGGTGATGAAAAGCGTTTTCTCCACTAAAGAAGCTTTTGTGCGTCTTTGAACAGCATGTCTGCAATGATAATCAGCCCTCCAAAAACATATTTATTTACTACCTGTTTAAAGTATTTGCTGGCCCCATACCTCCTTTCATGGGGCCCACAGATTCGGTCAATGCCTCAACCTGTTCCATACAAATCCAAAATCCAGACTTCACAATACCAAGGAGAGCCTCGCTGAGAGTAAGAACCTCGTTTACAAGAGTGTCGCAGCACATTTATCAAGTCACAGACATGATGCAATTACAGACACAGAACAACAGAAATAACCTCTTCATTTAGTGTCACTGAGCAAAAACAGTGGAGCGAAGACGGAGCCTTGTGGCACTCCAGTTTTCATCTTCAAATACCCAAAAGTAAGGCCTTCAGCCCAAACTCTGTGACCTGTTTGACAGATATCAAACCAGCTGTTCTGTCAAATGATGGATTAAGAGACTTGGGAACCAATTTAACAAATAAATAAGACTTTCTTTGGTTTAACTGATCACTTAAATTTACAGACAAGTTTAAAGACACGTATGAACTTCAGACCATCAAAATAACACTTCAGATGAAATTTTAGAATAAAACCATCAACTATACGGAGCTCTGTGGCATATGAAACATTTTCAGCAATTAAAATGTTTAATTCATAATCAGTTTTGTAAATATTTGAACCCTGTGAGCATTTAGATTAGACATTTGTTTTACCCTATAACTTTTTTTGGAAAAGCAAATGCAGAAATGTATGTAACATCCTCTAACAAATGTTTGGAGTGCCTTATTTCTAATATGATGTTATTTAAAGAGATTTTATGGATGCAAAAGGTGCCCATGACCCCTCTGAAAGCGATTTTTACGTTTGTCTTCATGATAATCACAAAGTAAAATCACAAAAATGACCCAGCATATCTGATTCACCGTGATGAATGAAAATGTCAACAGTGCAATTGAAGACAAACAATACTTCACCATAGTACTTTGCTTGACATGAAAGTAGCCTAATTGAAAGTGAAACTATTCAGATCGTACAAACTTGGCCCCTGTATCCTGTAAATGCGGCCCTGTTATAACACAGAGGCTCTCGTGTTTATGTTCGTCCACCATCTGTTACGTTCAGTATTTGTTTGCGGCTCAAAAAGATTAAAATGCAAATAAAACCGTTTTACATGAAGCACCCCCGCCCCCACTGACTCACCGTCATCTGACTGATCGATGCTCTCCCTAACATCCATTACTGTCAACGCGCAGACATCGCCAATCGACCCACAACAGCACCCGATCCCAGAGAGAGTCGATGCTTCGTATATCACATCAGCAGATCAGGAAACCAGGTGCAGGCTCGCGGAGACCCTCACGCAGGGTCCGGCTCGGAGCTTTCAGTCATGGTCTTTGAGTCTCTGGTCAGCGACCTGCTCAACAGATTCATCGGGGACTATGTGGAGAACCTGGACAAGTCCCAACTCAAGATCGGGATCTGGGGAGGTAAGCTTAGCGGCTAGCATGCGGCTAACGCGAGAATGTCCGGAGACGTGCCAAACCCCGCCCGGAAATATGTCAACTTTAGAGTTTCTCGCTTGTCAAACGTAGATAGTGGTGTAGTTGGTATATTTTAACATCTCAAATTGCACAACTGACAGTGATGAAAAATTCGGCTTTGAGTAGACGTGCTCATTTATTGATTTTCGGATGCCATTTTTAATTTAATCAAGGCTGATGCTGCTGTCAGTGTCACTTCTCCAGCAAAACACTTCAAGGCGTAAGCGGAAGAAAGCACCTTGTTGTGGTCAAACATGAGAGCAGAAACAGTGTAATTCTGTTACCTTAATGCCAAATTTAAACCGGCTGAAAAATACGTCTTATCAATTTAGTCATTGTCATTTATCCTCCATAACTACAATAATATGTGTATGTTGTGTGAATGCAGTCCGTCCAGGTGAATGTGTCTGCTCTCAGCTCCGTCTGTGTTTACTGTTCCTCTGAATCTGAGCTGCTAATCTGTCTGACTGGCTTAATTCAGTTAACTGAAAATCCAAAACCTGCTGCTTATCCGCTCAAAACACACACAGCCCGCATGTCCAGTGCAGGAAACACACATATCTTCTGTGTGAATGCAGTCTTGTTATGTGGCTGGACTTTATTCTAAGACTTCAGGAGCAAAGCATGTGATGGGCACACATTTGGAGAGGGTGGCCAATAAATGAAGCACGGTAGGGCTGGGAAATGTAGAGAGTTCTGATTTTACTCATCCATGAAGAGAATGACAGCAGTACGGAAAGGTTAATTTCCTTCTTAGGATACTCACAAGGTAGATTTAAGAGGAATAAACCTGCTTAAATATGTTTTATAATCACATTGACAGTTTTAAATCTTTTAAAACAGAAACAATTCTGCACATTTGATGCAAATACTTTCTATTTATGTCGCTGAAATGTAGAAGAAGAGGCCATGATTGCTTGATTTTACGCAGATTGTATTAAAGTTTGGAACAATTTGGCAACAATCTTGTAAGAAAACAAAAGGCAAAGCAGATAAAGATGGACCTTTTTGATTCTTTGCAGTCCAATCAGTGATTTTTGCATATTTTTATTCGTATAGCGCCGTGAAACAGCCTCCGCTGCACAGCCAGCACAGCCACAGCCGGAGGCGGAAGACAGCGGAGGCTCTGCAGCCACAGCTCTGGCTGTGCAGCAGAGGCTGTTTCACGGCGCTATACGAACTAGAGCCTTATTTAGCGGTGTTTTTGTGTGAAAGTAACGCGCTGAAAATTCTCTAAATAAAGCGTGAATGCAGACCGATATCAGACTTTTTCGGTGGGAGTCCGTTTATTTGTGTTTTTGGTCAAGTAAAATATGGCCCCGTCTGACTACAGCGGATTCAGCAGACGAGCAGATCCGAAGCATGAAGAGGGAGTTAGGTCCTAGCGCCCTGGGTTTCTTCTCCACAGAAACACTGCTGTAGAGGTAATTTCTGCCCTAACCCTTGTGATAGGACCCAACTTGTTCAATCCCGGAATATCACTTTAAGCAGATATGAGATTAAAATGCGATTAATTAGATTAATTAATTATAAATCCGGTAATTAATTAGATTATTTTTTTTAATCATCTGATAGCACTAATTGTTTCATTAATTATTACTTGTATTATTTATTCATTAGTGTATTATTTAATATTTTATCACCTGGAACCCTACAGACTGAACTGAAAATGACTGAACTGATTTCATTTTGTTTTTGATATATTTATTGGTTCTAACTTATTGCCTAAATGTTTTCATTTTGTATTGATATTTGACGTGTGCTCTCAGTGTGATTTATCTGTGGTGAACATTTTACGATCTACTGGTACTTCTAGTGACACTTTTTTCTTCACAAGTAAAGTCCTCTCGTGCACTTTTTGACCAAAACTGAGTTCATGTATTCCAAATTTGAGTACTGGCAGAGCTGAACTACGATTGATACTAATTTCCAAACATCTGACATTTGGCTCTTGTGGGTTTGACTTTATTTTAGTCATTCCTTCTAAGCATTGTAACATTGTGTGTTTCCATTCACCTGAAGATTCTTGACATGTTTCGAGTCCCCACCCTCCAATCCTGAAATGTGGTCATGCAGCCTTATGGTCAGTAAACGCTCAAATAGACTCGGCTCAACATTTGCAGTAAATCTTGTAACTGCTCTCTGACTCTTTATTCATGGAGTTGAAGACGATGTCTTCTCGGCCCACAGTCTGCTCCAGATTGTAAAAGTCACATGCCCACTTCGTTTCGTTTCTGCAGCCCTAAGTGTTTGGGCTGCAGCCAGCCATTGTTAATGTTGTTAATCTGTTACTAAGGTGCTGATCAAACGCTTCCGCAGTTTGTCATTTTCAATGCCTGCAGAGTGCGTGATAATAATTACAGAAGGAGAAAAGTGTCCTGAGGAGAGAGGAGTCATCTGTGGACATTTTAACCTGTTCAGCCCCCTTATTTAAGTCTTCTGCTTGAAAATGACATACTCATAAAGAAAAGAGTGTATCTCTGCAACCACAAGATCTACTTGAATTATTTTGGTGTCATCATAAGAGTAACACTTGGGAGATTTGTCCAGATGTGGAATTATCAGTATATGTGTTACTGAGACAGAGTAAATGAAAATAGAAGTCAGACTAATTTGAAAACTTCATTCTCACCTAAAAAAAACTAGTTTTTATTGTGAATATCTCTTTGGAATGATGCAGTTGAAGCTTTAGAACTCTATGAATGAATGTCAAAATATGTGAACATTACTTCTGCCAAGTTTGAGTCTGATAAAGTGATGCAGAGCAAAGTTAGAGAGGTTTCACTACGGAGTGGTCAGGCCCAGTCTTGGCACAGTTTGGCACCATTAGTCCCATTTGAAATTTCTGATATACCAAACTTGATATTTTACTTTTAAGTCACTTTTGGTGTTCATTGCATCCAATTGCAACAGTTTTTTATCTTCCTCTGCTGATCTGTGGAAGTTTTTAAATGCTTTTGAAATCCAAACATTATCGAAACAATACATAGATAGTTTTTTTGTTTCTTTTTGTAAAAAATCAAGCAGAACTCTCTACATTTTCTCATTCAAGGAAATCCATACAAAGCAACCCAAGTTTGAATCAAAGTGAAACAGATTTGGATATTTGATCATTCATTTGCTTGGTATTGACGTTCCGTTTGGTGTGTTTAAAAATGGCTTAAATGGTTGCATAGCTGAAAATTTCCTGTTTAATTTGGTGTGCAACATGACTTTATTTCTACATGAACAGTTCACTTTTTCTTACTTTTTTTTTGAAGTAACCAAAATCGGGTGCTTTGGGGCTGAACAGGTTGACCATGAGCAGTATTAAAGCAGCCTTCATCTTTCTTTGTCTTCATCAGTGCTTCCTGACATGTTCTGTGTCACATATGTTTTTGTCAGGCGATCACATGAGACACGAAGAATCCAAACAAACGGGTTCAGCCAACCCTCCATCTGCTCCGAGGGGGAAATCCCCTTCAGGAGTCAGAGCAGGAGGAGACCTTTGGTTCCTGATCAGAGCCCAATGAATATGATCAGGCAAATCAATAAAACTGTTCATCCAAATCAATCTGACTGACTTCCTCTGAAACACTGAGCAGCATGAAGTCAGTTTTAAAACAAAGTGTCTAAATCTTCCATTAATGCTGAACGTCCACAGAGTCGGATATGAGCCTGTGAATGTAAATGCTCTGAGATCAGATAGAAAACATTTAAAAACAGAGCTACATAGACAAATGAACTCTATCAGAGCTAATATTTACACTTCTTAAGTGTGCATGTGGGTCCACACCACAAAATCTCTTTTTGGAGAGCTGGTGCTTTAGCTCTCATAGCTGTCGACACTTTTTGGAGTTAATCATTTAGAGTTTTTTCAAGAAAATATTCAATTTTGCTTTCAAGGTTTGAAAAGGCTGTAGTTTGAAAGTGGTTAGAGATAAAGGCAAACAGTCATTGAGAAAAATGTTCAATATGACTCAGAATTTGGAAAGGAAGTAAATTCACTCATCTAATTTGCATATTATGACATCACCAGGTGGCGGCCATATTGGAAATACAAATGAAGTGACATGAAAGCTTCATCTCAGGGACTGGAACATCATACCGGTCATGAAATTTGGAGTTTGATTTGGGGTTTTCCCTCAAAAAGAACTGGTGGGCATATCTGTTTGTCTCATTTGTGATTAGGCTCCAGAATTCACCATAAATAAAAAAACAAAAAACTAGACCAAGGCTTAAAATTTGTCAGATCCCTGTCTCCACAATACCCAATTAAAATTTAGTAACACTGGACTGAGTGACTTTTTATCAACACTTCTATGTGTTGTTAGGAATGCACTCGAGAGTATATTTTAACAACTTAGGTGTTAACTATACTTTAACACTGCAAAGTGTAATAATTCTGTATTGATTTATTTATATAATTTAAGTTTTTATTGTTTTTTTTGCATTAATAACAACAAAACAGAAGATAACGACAACACTTAGCAGTATATCTATTAATTTGAATTATCTTCTGCAAAAGATGAAAAAATCAATCAATCAATCAAACTTTATGTATTGCACTTTTCATACAGTGCTGCACATAAGAAATAAAAATAAAATAACAATAAATGACATAAAAAGTAAAATAAAGACTCCACCCACCCTCACAATTCACATATAACACAAACACTAAATTAATCAAAGTCACAAAGATATAAAACAAACAAAATTAAAACAATGAGGTAATGCTATCTTTAATTAAAAACGGAAAAAATATATTTTTTAGTCCCGACCTTCTCCAATTGGAAATAGTTGCAATGTTTGAAAATATAATTACTGAAAATGTGCAGTTTTCATAACATTAGGCCCTGTTAGGTTTTGCACAAGCACATTTTTAGGCTTATATTTTTTAAAAATTAGATTAAATACATATCAGAGAGCTCTGTGTTAATTTTCTGTGAAAAATAGCTGATCTTTTAGCGCACAAACCTGTTTGATTCTTGAATATTGATTGATACCATTAGGGGAAGACTTGATTTATGCTTCATGTTATTTTGTGAGAGGGAGAAATTGATTAAAATCATAAATAGAGTTTTGTGGAAAAAAATTGGGGGTGTAATTTTTACACAGATTCTCCAGTAACACATGAAAACAGGAAGGAAACACGAGGTGTTAACCATTTGTTGGTAAAAAGTCTGTCACGTGGCGCTGCGCTTTATCTTCTCCAAACAGCAGACCGCTTGTGTGAAACCTCAGAGCCCAAGTTGACCCAACCTTTTTTTAAGTCTATCCAAACCTTGTTGAGTCATATTCAGACATAGTTTAACTTGTTTGCAAAGTTTTTATCAATCAGGCTGTTTTTAAAAAGCATATTTATGCACATGTAATTGCATTTCAAAGTGCTTTCCGCAGAGGTAGAAAATGCACAGTGGTTATTTTGCAATTAAAAATATATGTTTCTGTTTTTACAGGATTTCTTGAGGGTACTTTTCAGGGTCTTCTAATTTATTTTTCATTTAGTTTATTTAATTGTACTATATTCTTCTGTTTAAGGGTAAAAATTATTGAACCCATTGGTTAATAACAAATGGGTCAGTTTTTCTTATACCTGTTATTGCTGACTACTGTTCTCTGTTTTAGTAATCTCACCTGATCAAGCCTTTTCTTACAGTCCATACTACAAAATAAGTAATAAAAGTCTGTATGATTCCTGCTGATATCGGATCGGATCGATATTGGTATCGGCCAATACTCAAATTACATTTTGCCATGACCAACATTTTTGAGAATATCATCAAAATCCTTTGAGAGCTGTTGAGTGATAACTGAAAATGTGAAAACTGCCTTTTCTGGCAATGTTAACAAATCCTAAATATTGATCAGTTTATTATTTACAAGTCAGGGCCACCCTGATCTTCCTCTAATGACTTCAAACACCCCACACCACAGGATCATCAGGTTCAGATCAGCTTTAGGACCTCTTGATAATCAGACCTTTGCTGAGTTTGATTATAACTGAGGTTACAAGTCAAAACTCGGGGAAATAACTGTGTAGTGTGTACCCCTCTAAAGTGAACAGTGTAAAATAATTAGGGATACACAGTATTGGATTTTTGCCGACTTCTGATATGCTCATATTTTTTTGATTCATTACACTGATACTCAGATTTCAGGTCAAGAGCACAAACTTTGTGCTTAATAAAAATTGACTTGTTTCTTTCAGTGTTGCAGCATATTATCACATGAACAGATGTAAAACAAGAAAAAACAGCTTTTACCTATTGCAAAAATGAAACCCTCGATATTTAAATGTACCCATGCAGTGATGAGAAGGTTCATCAGTATTAGGGGTGTGAAAAAATATTGATAGAGCAATATATCCTGATATTTTGGCCTCCGATATAATACAGATATTTCAAATGTTATTATCAATTTTTTTGTAAAAATTAACATATTTTATTGGAGTTGGAAATAAAATACAACGTATAAATATGTATGTTTTTTCATGCAGTCTATTCAGTTCAGACAGTGACAAAAGAAATATGAGATTTTTTTACTTACTGTTGTGCTGTCAGTAACTCAAAGCACTTTGTTCCTCATGTGTTAAATTACAGTTTGAGCTGCACTGCAGGTTTGGATGCTTTAAATATATTATTAAAGGGAAAACAGGAACAATTTCTTTGCAACATCAGTGTAGTGACTTGATGCACTCTGTGTTAAGTTATATGTAGGGGTGGGCGATATGGCAAAAATATCATCACGTTTTTTGAAAATAAAATCACGATCACAATTTTATCTTGATTTGTTTACTTTGATTTTTTCTAGACGAATTTGCATGTTTGACCATTTTTCCGCTATGTTTAACATATAAAACATGTAAAACACTAAAAGAAAAAAAAAGACAATTAAAGCCAAAGAAACTTTCTGAACAGGTTTTAATTTAAATAGTACAGTTTTTTTATAAAAATGTGCAATAAATGTAAACATGAAAGGTAATGAACAACAATATCAATATATTATTATATAATATTATCTCTTAAACTGCAACAATTTAGAACAAATGTTATGTAACTGCAATGTCTATAATCTGAGTGAATAATGCAGCTGCTTTAGAACAGATTTTTGTTCAGACATCTTCAAGCTTTTATCTCCTTTTTTCATTCCACAATGGCATCACACTACATAACCAAACAGGAGATCCCACCATGCACTGTGCTTAATGTGCTACGATTGGCTAGTCGGGTGCGCGTCAAAGTCTCTGCGCCCACACAGACGATCTGACGATCTGACGATCTTTCTGCTTTATGAGATCATTCCCACGTTACAATCCTTAATGATTTAATATCATCATATCACACACCACTAATTATATGTATGTAACACTGCATTTGACATATTTCAAAAACAATAAAATGGAAAAGTTGTTTTCAATCAAGTAGTTTTGACTTGATTTTTACTTTTAATTTTTGAGTAATATTGTGTGATTTACATATACTCCATCTCCAGTTTTTTCTTTAGTTAACTGTAGAATATAACAATATAGTGATATCGTGATGTATCGTGATAGTATCGTATCATGACCCAAGTATCATGATCATATCGTATCGTGAGGTTCTTGCCAATATTCCCCTCCTAACAGTGCTGGACATTTGTGTGATTTGCTGATATTCCAGCCGATATATGGCTGACATGTGTTGCCGATGTATCTGCAAAAATTTCTATATTGGCTAATGGGATACTCAAACTTTTAGACTGATACCGGCCAATACTGATATCAAACAGATATCGTGCATCCCTTTGTGAGAATATCATTAAAATTGTTGTTTGACTTGTGGGTTTTCTTGCTCACAGGCAGACAGGTGTTGGCAAAAACATGACCCCGTTGACAATGTTAATAAACTAAAGCAGGTAGAAGATGTCCCGTTTTAAGGACTGTGTTTCAACAACAATCCAGAGTGGAGATGCTCTGGACTGACTGTGGCCTCTTTTGGGCTCCAGTCATGTGTTGGTTTATTTTTGTTCTCTGACTACCAGCTGCAGCATGTCTGATATCTTTGTTCAGTTAAATGACGAACCCTACACTCCCCCAGACATTCACCTCCAGACGTGTGCAGATCTTCAGCTTTGCATGTACCTTTTTTTAACCTGATGTTTCAGTCACATATGTCAGATGGTCATACATGAGAGAATCCAAACCAGCAGGTTCAGTCGTGACTTGGCTTTTCTGAGGCGGGGCTGGAAGCCAACTTGTCAGACAAGGTATTACAATGGAGACCTGGGGCTGTTCTGGAAACACAATTGGTTAAAGCAGGAATGTTCAGGGTTAGTGTTTCGAGCTGTCTCATCCTTGTTAATCAATCCTGCTCTGTCAGACAGTCGAGACAGACCTGATAATGACAGAGGTTTGCAGGACAGCAGAAAATTAGACTGTAACCTCAGCGAGAGAAATACGGGTCTGACACAATTATTGTTTCCTGTTTAGAGAGATAGAAAGACTGTCTTAGGAAGTATGTTTGTGAACATCTGTAACCAACCTTTGTATTTCTTTTTCTATAGTAACTACATCTACAGTTGCAAGAAAAAATGTGTGAACCCTTTGGGATTACTTGGATTTCTGCTTAAATTGGTCATAAAATATATTCTGATCTTCATCCAAGTCACATCACTAGACAAACATAGTCTTCTTAAACTAATACAGCACAAAAAAGTAGAAGTTTTCATGTTTTTATTCGACACACTATGTAAACAGTCACAGTGCCGGGTGGAAAAAGTACGTAAACCTTTGGATTTTTTTTTTAATGTATTTTTTGGACATTCTGTGTTCTGTGCCTTTATTTATAGGAGAGAGACAGTGGATAGGCTTGTGAAAGGGGTTGAGAGAATAGGGGAAGACACTGCCATCCGGTCACAGGCTGGACTTGAACCTGGACCGGCAGAAGCAAGTAAATGGGACATGCATGGTTGCTAACCATTCCGCCAAACCAGCACCTTATGAACCTTTGGGTTTAATAACTGGTTGACCCTCCTTTGGCAGCAATAACCTCAACCAAATGTTTCCTGTAGTTGTAGATCAGACCTAACCTGACAAGCCAGATGGACAGCTCCATATATCTGCCAAAGAAATATTTCACTAGTCCATCTGGGTAGGGGCCCTTTTAATTTGTTTTCAGGGGCAGAACGTTTAAAAAAAAACACAAACTTGTGATTGGATAATCGTTCTGCTCGTCACATTCATCACAGACCAGTCCATATCAAGCAGGGTTGCCTCATATAATGAAGCAATGTTTTCATTGAATTTGTCATTATTTTTTCTTTTATATATTCATTTTATTTTATTATAGGTTTATATTGACTGCTGATGCTGCCCAGTGATTTTTGAAGACTGTATGATGCAAAATGTGCCTGTTTGTTACTTGAAATGACTGAATAAAGAATTGAAAAAAAAGCATACTTTTTTGTTAGCTGTTGTTAGCTGTTAGCCGCTAACTTAGCCGCTAACTTTGCCGCTAACAGCTAACGACAGTAAATGACCGGAAAAAAAAGGCACAGTACACCAACATCAAAACCTCATCCCAACTGTGAAATATAGTGGAGGTAGCATTATGGTTTGGGGCTGCTTTGCTGCACCGGGGCCTGGACGGATTGCTGTCATCGTCGGAAAAATGAATTCCCAAGTTTATCAAGACATTTTGCAGGAAAACTCAAGACCATCTGTCCGCCTAATGAAGCGCAACAGAGGATGGGTGATGCAACAGGACAACGACCCAAAGCATATAAGTAAATCAACAATGGAATGGCTTCAACAGAAGAAAATACGGCTTTTGGAGTGGCCCAGTCAGAGCCCTTACCTCAACCCGATTGAGATGCTGTGGCATGACCTCAAAAGAGTCTTTCACACCAGACATCCCAGGAATATTGCTGAACTGAAACAGTTTTGTACAGAAGAATGGTCCAAAATTCCTCCTGACCATTGTGCATGTCTGATCTACAACTACAGGAAATGTTTGGTTAAAGGGATAGTTCAGTATTTTTGAAGTGGGGTTGTATGAGCTCCATATGGTCACGAAGGACATTAGATACAGTAGAAAGTTCTCTCCTCTCCACCAGAAACCCACAGTCTGTAAGAGTCCCCGGGGTCCAGTGATCCTGTTTCTGCTGGTGAATGCAGCCTCACCACGCTTGAGTGCTGTACATGTCCTGCCTCGGGGTGAATGACATAATCTTCATAATCTTTCAGGGTCGTAAAGACACAAAGCAAACAGCACAGCAAACAAGCTCGTGTCAACTACTGTGCATTAACCTTTCGGAAATACAAAGTTTATCCGGACCTAAGCCAACTCACCTTGTGTGTCCCTCCGCCAAATCCCTCCGCCGTAGTTAGCTAGCGGCTTTTGCTGCCTTTTTTAGACTAATTAAAAGCACATTATAAGACAGATATTTCTGAGGTGGGTTTTTGTGATGCTTCCCTTGATGCAGAAACAGATGTGCATCATCTAGAACCCAGCTGCACAGAAATCATTGTGTGTGTGTGCATGTGTGAGAGACACACACACTCACTAGTAGTCTGCACTGTTATGATAAACAAACAGCCACTGCGTCGGTGGCGCAATTGGTTAGTGCGCTTGGTCAGTGCGCTTGGTCAGTGATCGGGAGGTTGCAGGTTCAAGCCCAGCTCCGGGCGACACATGGCGATGTGTCCTTGGCAAGACACTTAAGCCCAAGTTGCTGCCACTGCTGCGTCAGTGGCGTGTAAATGGGCATGAAAGGATGTGAATGTGTTAGAGATACTGATGGATAACTAACATAGAAACTCAGAACCATCAGTGACTGGATGTGGGAGTGAATTGGTGTGAATGGGTAGGTGTGATGTGCGGTGTAAAGCAGCTTTGAGTAGTCCAAGTCCATTTATATCTAATGTCCTTAGTGACCATATGGAGCTCATACAACCCCACTTCAAAAATACTGAACTATCCCTTTAACCCAGCTGGCGTACAGTTTAACAAAAACATCTTTTTGCAAAATGTAAACAAAATTAGTTCTTTCCATAGTATAAACATAATTTACAATTTTAGTTTAGTTTTAATTTTCCACTCTTGTATTGTGGAGGGTCCAGAAAGCTACCACTGTCTGGTACTGGCTAATTAAACATATTTATCACTATGTCTTATCTGAAAATCCACATTTCCTAAAAATAAGGTGTCAAACTGTAGAGGTATGTCTGTTTCAGTAATAGACATTAATGCTCTATGAAACAAAGGGTAAGACATTTTTATGTGTCCTTGAATTTCTGAGGTCATGTTGTAACACTTGGACAAAATGAAACATTTAGTAACTCTTTATTGAATGCTAGTCAAGTCTGAATGTATAAATGAACAGAAACAAATTAATTTTTGTGTGAAATGCAGTCACCTTTATTTAGGCTACCTGGCATTCATTTGTTGACAAAAATATCAGTTAATTTAGTTTTAGTTTTTGTCCATGTACCCTTGTTTTTGTTAGTTACTATATAGTTTTTGTAAGGGAAAGTAAATTGGTAAAAACATTGCAATTGGGCAGAGCGTATCACACATACACATCGAGACGTTGGACTGAAGGGCCCGATGTTTTCTGACTCCTCTGCAGCCATTCTTGTTCAACACTTTTGTCTCTCCTTGGCTGAGTCTCGGGTCAGGTCCCCGGGGGTCCAGTGATCCTGTTTCTGCTGGTGAATGCAGTCTCTCACTGCGTTGTCTCTTGAGCGTTGTACATGTCCTGCCTCGGGGTGAATGACATAATCTTCAGGGTCGCACACAAAGCAAACAGCACAGCAAACAAGCTCGTGTCAACTACTGTGCTTCAAGCAACTCTGGGCTTTCTCTGAGCTGGACCTGCAGCATTCTCCACCATTGCTGTCAGCTTCTCATTAGAAATAAACCACCAGGTGTTACTGTGTCTGGTTTGACCCTAAAGGTGGGGGCCTTTGTGTAAAGTGGATCAATAATAGTTTGTTTTTCTTCTGTGTCTCTGCAGGAAATGTTGTTCTTGAGAATCTGAGGGTGAAGGAAAACGCTCTGGTAGGTTCCTGTTCGTCTCCTCCTGCTTCTAAGTGCTGAATCCACATCACAGTGACGTAAACATGGCTGTTCATGTACCAAATGTGTCTGTTGTCATGTTAACAATTTTAATTTGTGTTTCAGAGTGAGTTTAATGTCCCATTCAAAGTGAAGGCCGGACAGATCGGTGAGTGCTCCATGTGTCACATTGAAAACCAGAAAAGCACTTGGAGAGCGCAGACCTCCACCAGTGCCACAGTTTTCAATCATATTGTGATTTTCTCCTAAAATATTAGTCCTGACTTTATTTCATCCAAATATTTAGATTCCTTGACCATGAAAACATACCATTAACAACTGGATTCATAATGATATCTATTCTAGTTCAGTAGTTATTCACGAAAATCACATTTTTTGTCATGGCGGATCCAGACGGTGATCCGAATCACTCCCCAAATCTAATCATTTGTTCCTTGTCCCATTCTGGACATTTCCTGAAAATGTCATCAAAATCCGTTCATAACTTTTTGAGTTATATTGCTAACAGAGAAACAAACAAACTAACTAACCAACAAAAAAACAGATGTCAGCGATCACAAAACCTCCTAGTGGAGGTTACCATTAAATAACCAATCATCTGATCTGCTCACCCAGTTTGGCCCATTTTAGCTGTCATCAGGAAAGAGGGCAAAGTGCTTTATACACTGGTGGCAAGTCAATAACAGGGCTGACATATAGAGACAAAAATCCAGACATGCTAACAATAACACCCTCTGGAAATTTAGTTAGCAGTAAACCCGATGAGCAGTTTCTTGGTCTGTTGAGGGAAACGTGAGTATTCAAGTGAAACTCACTCACGCACTAGGAGAACATGTAAAGGTCAAGTAAAGGCCTCAGATGAGACTGGATCCAGCAAGACAACAATGGAGACAATCCAAGGGCCACATAGAGAGGCAGACAACTATTTCACTTTAATATACACTTGTTAAACATGTTTTTGATCTGTGGAGGAAGCTGGAGTGCCTTGGAAGAATCTCTACAATGATGCCGTGGTTGCCACTTTGGAAGGACTGTACCTGCTGGTTGTTCCTGCAAGAAAATGTTTCGTTTTTATATTCAATAAATGATCATTTTGATTTATAACAGTGAGTATTGAGTGATGATGAGGCTTAACCCATCATCATGGTACACAGTACATTTTTCCAATTTCTGAAATATATATTTGGCTGACTTATAGTCAAAATACCAACTGTAAAAATTGACAAGTTTTCATATCTGCCAGTAAGATAATCAGCTTTTTAGAAAAGTATCTGCCAGCACGGATCCTGGTTTGACAGTAAATGCATCAGAGTACCTCACTGCACCACCTGGCAGCCCATGTTGAAAATGAGAAACTGAAATAATAAAATCAATAAGTTCCTGTGAAACCAGCATTAGCAATGTTATAAAAACAAACCTAAACATAAAAACATTTATTTATAGGATATAATATAACACCAATGGGCAATGACTTAACTTATCCAGTCCAGCCCTTCCTCACAAATCAGATACATTACAGAAACAAAAACATAATAACAAAATAATATTTCTTTTCTGTTCAGATTATTATTAATGAATACAGTACAAGTAACACTACTCAAAAACACATTGTTAGACAATTTTAACTGTTAAAGATTACAACCCCCCTCCCCTCACAATGGTTTGGTCCAAACTGTTACACCCTGTAGGTTGCAGCACCATGTCCAGACATAGTGAAGGAAGTGTATTAAAACACAGAATGGTTGATATGTTGTTTATCACTCCACTTGTTCAACAAGCACAACATGAAAAGCAAAGTTTCAGCTCCTGTGGTCGAAGTCTGCCGGTATGTTTTAAATGAACACAGCAAGCAGCTAATAGGGTTTTTATTTTTAAGCTAAAATGAAATTTGCTCTGTATGGAGCACATCTTTCATCTTAGTTTGTAATGAATCTGTGAATTGTCCAGATTTTTTCAATCCTCTCTGCCTGATGCAGTAGAATGTAACAGTCGGAGAGGACAGACAGGTGACATGCTGACATCCTCATCCTCTCATATATGACACGAATATCACACTGTATTACAATTATCTTTACACATTTATTTACTTGACTTCTATTCCAGTTTATTTATTGAAAAAGAAAGTAGTTCTAACTTGGACTTCGATGTTCATTTGAACACATCCAGTGTCTGATTACGTTCTGACTTTTAATTTTCACTCCTTATATTTCTCCAATTTAAACACTTTACATTATTTATTATGTCAGCAAGAGTATAACATTTATTTAATGTCCCCCGCCCCTAAGAATTACTCTTTGAAATTTTACTGTTTATTGTCCCCCCAACATTAAAGAGGGATTTTTGCCACTGGCTGAGCATTCATGATGCAAACTGGACTGAGATCTGGTGACTGTAGAGGCCACTGGAGTACAGTGATGCTACTTTAATTAGAATCATCGCGCAGCCTGTTTTGTGTCATACCTTGTGTTGTTTGCTAATTGTTGTTTATTGAAATGTGAAAATAATATATTGAAGTAAATAAATGTAATAAAATGAGAACAGAGGATCATTTCACTTCCTAACATACACTTGTTGACATGTTTGCCTTTTGTGTCTTCAGGGAGGCTGACGCTGAAGATTCCCTGGAAGAATCTCTACAATGATGCCGTGGTTGCCACTTTGGAAGGACTGTACCTGCTGGTTGTTCCTGGAGCCAGTAAGTCATGTTTCTGAACCTCATATATCACCCATGGAGAGCAGACTGCACTGATATTATTCACTGATGTTAACGTGTTAGCATAGTGACCATTCTAGTGTGTCTATGCTACCTGTTCACTGCCTCTCTGTATGAGATTTCCATCTATAAAGACCATAAAGGGTGTATTTTGGATTTTCTTTGCTTTTCTGATGCCAAAACAATTTACAGGAAAGGGTGACCGGTATCACAGTCTAGTCCGACTTTAACCTCTTTTGGTGTGTCTGGTCCTCCCTGTCAGGAAACCTGTTTACCTGTTTGCACGCCATAATAAATAGAAAATTCAAGACGCAAGAGACGCATTAAGGAAATAAATTACAGACATCTAAATATGTCAACAACTAAAGTTAAACATGTGAGTAAAAACACAATTATGTCACACAATACTCAGAATGAAGCTAAGAGCTTATCCAGTCCAGCCCCTTCCTCACAAATCAGATACATTACAGAAACAAAAACATAATAACAAAATAATATTTCTTTTTCTTCTTCTTATTATTAATAAATAATTCACAAGCACCTCAAAAAATATATTGTATATACTAACCCTTTCATGCATGGTGTCCTCTACAGTAGACAGATATTTGGACAAAATGTCTACCCTGTAGGTTGCAGCACCATGTCCAACTATAAGGCGGTAAATCGCCAAACTCTTGACTTTTACTATATCGAGATATTGCAACATAAGTCAACAATACTTGACGAAGGGCGAATTGGGTATTGTGCCTGTTTTCAGATTTCACATAATTTTTAATTTTTAATTTTTAATTTTGGTGTAATTCACATGTGAATAATTTGCTGAAACGCCAACAATACATATACTTCAGATTTTACTTTTCCTTTATTAATTCTTAATAAATGTTTGAAAAAGAGGTTTTTGTTGATCTTTATTGAGTTCCACTAAAATTATTTCACATTTTTAAAGTGAGATCCAGGTAATGAGTATTTTTGACATGTAGCATGTTTCTTATCAAAATGGTTCATGAATTGTTTGGTTTAATCTGGAGGTGGGGCTTCTTGGTATCAAATGAAACCACCCCCCAAGATCTCAATGAAACATTGATTCATCAGTTATTGTGAAGAGGATATGTTCTTAGTTCTCATGTGTGTGTTCCAGCTGGATCCAAGCTCCAAACGTGTCCATTTAACGGTGAGTTTTCCTGTAACAGGTGGAGGGTCAATGTTAGGTCTAATCCGCTTTCTGATTCTGAAAATCCGGGCTCATCGTGCAGCCCTGTCTGTAACTTCCTCTTCATCAGTTTGACTCTTCTATGTCAGAGCTGTGAGGTCTTGGGTAGACTGAGCTGGGCTGTTCTCTGGGATTTCATTCATAAATCGAAAGGTGACCGGGTACTACAGTCTAGTCCTGACTTTAACCTGACTTTGGTGTCTGGTCCTCCTGTCAGGAAAACCTGTTTCCACGTCATAATAAATAGAAATTCAAGAGACGATTAAGGAAATAAATTACAAACAATAAATATAGAAAGAATTCAACAATTTGGCAGTGGAAGTGCGACAGTTTTGAGGACTGAAATCACAGGAATTGCTCATAGGATTCTCGCTGCTTAATGAGTAAAATGATACGAAAAGATTTGACTGAAGTCAGTTTAGACATTTTTTTAATTTAGTTTTTTGTATTTTTACAATACAAACAAGAAAATTATAAAACAAAGCAAACCTGAATGCAGAAGAAGAGAAACAAAATAAACCCACCCCAACATAGCAACAAGCGCTGCATAAACAATTACATACAAATATGATACATAAATGACACAAAAATACCATGTGGTCATGTGGACACAAAAGTTGTAGAGTGCACACATGGAATTAGTTTAGTATAATAGTGCTGTGCACCAAGTCAGCAAAGGTAAAACAGACAGAGTCAATTGGCAACAAAAGAAGATGATTTCAAACAAAAAAAATGTGCTTAGAAGATATGTGTCCAAGGGCTTCCATGTTCTCCAGCATATGTCAGATTTATGATTGAGGTCATTAGTCAATTTCTCCAAAGGAAAGAAGGCTGTAATTTGTGAAATCCACAAATTAGCTGTTGGGATCTGAAGAGCAGACCACCAAAGCAAGATACACTTTTTTTGCCAGGAATAGGAGGATAGTTAGCAGAGATTTAACATCTCTATTAAAAGATTGTCAGGAGTTTGATTCAACAAATAAAATGAAAATAGGGGAAAATCTTTGCCAGTAATCTCCTGAATCATAGAATGAACTTCTTTCCAAAATGTTTGGATAAGATTACAGGACCAAAACATGTGAATATATGTCAGGGCTCCAGAGTGCAACCGTTTTGGGCGCCCATGCACCCCAAATTTGTGAGAGTGTACCTGACATTTTTTCTTGAGTGCACTGGTGCACCAAGAAAAATGCTAGGTGCACTCTTACAAATTTAAGCGGACAAAAGTAACTGAGGTACTCAGTAATCATCCAATCAGCTGTTTGTAGGCAAATGAGCCTAGACCGAGTCTGACTGTGGTGTCAGGTTTCAGCACGGAGCAGTAACTCTGAAGAAGCAGCGAAGCTCTGCCAAATTTGTACTAGTGACTGTCAGATAATTAATTATTACCAACAACAGCAAGTAAAACAAAGTAACATTAGCTATGACGTCTGTATTTGTTCAGTCTCTTCTCCTGTTACGGGGGGAGTTTCTCAGTCACAGGCACAGAGGTGAGAGTTCACGTCCACTGAGGACAAATGACCTGGCTGATAGACCCCCACTGAACATAAAGCTGTAAAGACAAAAATAAAGTAAAAAAATCATTAAATGTTCTGCCCTAAATATCGTTTTTTATAAATTAGTCTGAGAATTGTTCTTTCATTATTTACCCCAGTTTTAGTTTTATAAGTATTTAATATAGTGTGTGAAGTCTTATTCTAGGTTCAAATTTATTGGAGAATAAGACCATCCAGTTAAATGTTTTGTTGCTGGTTTTTAAAATCTCATTTTTTAGTTCAGTATAGCATCTTAAACATTAGCTCTTTTAATTTTGAAAGATTTTAAAGGATTCATTCAGTGAAGCTCTTTAAAGGCTCTGTTTTTCTTTTAATATATAGTTTTGCTTCAAATAAAGACAAGAATTTCTTTACATCTTATTCTTGTTTAAAAATCATTTACATTATCCAAAATATGCGCCAAAAACAGACTTGAAAACAGGCCGAGAGTGGAGAGTTAATCAGAGCAGATGGGGACCATGTGGAGCAAATACACCTCACTGACATTTCAACAAAAGAAAAAGTCTGGAGCCTTTGTGAGTCTTGCATTTCAAACAAAGATTTGAAGTACCAGGAAACATTCTCTGGAGGCGAACTGGGGGAAAGTAGTTTAGACATTTTCAGTTCTGTCTGTATGGAGTTCCAGCATAACAAAAAGCACGTTTCCCCAATTCAGTGCAGGAGCTGCCGCATATATATGTATAATGTAGGCTTTTACTTCTGCAGTTATTAGTCTGATCTGATGAATCAGATTTCTTCCTGTGGTGAGAGAGTTTCAGGCGGACGTCCTCCTCTCGATGATACAAGTGAAAATTTCAGTCCAGTTTCATGCCGTTTTCATCCCAAGATGACGACATGCTGCCGTGACTTTACATACCGAAGTCTCCTCTAACATCTGCTCTGATGCAGCTCGCCCTGACAGGCCCTTATTAGACTAATAACAGGACAATTTTCATTCCCATGAACGAAGAGTCTGCCACTCCTTCCTGCCGCACCAGGTGGGAGGTGCAGCTAAAACAGAGATATGAAAATGAGTGGGCTGCAACTTCAGCTTTAGAATCAGATACGTTTGCACATACAAAAATATGACTGCGTAAATTTGTACAAAAACAATCAATATACTTAGAATAAGAATAAAAATAATGCTTGGTAGAAAAAAAATTAAGTAGCTCAGGAATAGTGCAAATTGACTAATTGTAGTTTTTACATGTACATATTTAACATGTAAAAATTAGAATAAGACAAATCATTGTTTGATTTTGTCAACATTTTAGGGAACAGAGAAAACTGCAAACAAACCAAAAACCAGATATTTTCTTGGTGTGGTTATTGGTGTGATAAGCTAACAGTTACATAAAAAAAATGCACAATTTTCGGGACAAAATCGGTATATAGTGAATTTACTGATGATCTCTACCAAACAGTTGAGCTGGTAGTTAAAGGGTTAAACTCAGATCTAGAAGCTTGAGAGCTTGTAGTTTAGTCAATTAATACTCATGGATTACAATCTAAAAATCAGTTTTATCCAAAATATGCGTCAAAAAACAGACTTGAAAACAGGCCGAGAGTGGAGAGTTAACCAATCAGAGCAGATGGGGACCATGTGGAGCAAATACATCTCACTGACATTTCAACAAAAGAAAAGTCGGTTGGTTCAAAATGTCATGAAGCCATTAAATAACCAAAGAAAAGATTGACCTGAAGCTCCCTGTTCTGGTGTGAAGAGACTCAGCTGAGGACGTCCATCTTTACTCTTTAAAGTCTCTCTGAGGTTGGCATTGGGGCTTTCCCTGCTCTTCTCCTTAACAGACTTATCAGGCTGTGGATGGGACCTCTGATTGAGTAAAAACAGGCCGTGTTTCTTCTGCTCACACTCTTTTGTGTTTGTTTTTTCACAGCCATTAAATATGATGCTGCAAAGGAGGAGCGTTACCAGCTGGAGGCCAAGCAGAAGGAGCTGCAGCGCATCGAGGAGGCGCTTCAAATGGCTGCTCGCAGAGGTGAGAGAAGCGACCCCTGAGTAACGACAGGCAGTTTGACACCTGAGGACTCACCTGGCTCATGCTGCACTACTGGCTGCCTGTTTTTCAAACTTTCTGCTTCTGAAAACACATAATGCTGTTTGTTCTCCTCAAGCTCTTCTCTGACTAATGTGCCTTAAAACCTTTTTCTGCTTCTTTAAAAAGCCCATATTCTGCTTTTTCTAGTTTCACACACCCTCCGATTTCCTAAACTTAAAGTATCTCCTCCTTCGTGTGACTTCTATGACCAAGACAAATAGAAAGATAAACACCAAAATCTACACACTTGTTCCTTGACAATGACGAACATTCCCTCAAAACTGTATCCAAATTCTATATCCCAATGCAATGACAAACATCCTTTGAGAATGTAGTTATTTGAAATGGTTTGGGAAACTCCTTTAATCAAATCATTTAAAAACATCTTGGATCCACATTCGGATTCAGATAAATATTAAAACTTCACACCTGGTTTTGTGATATGACAAATATTCCCTCAAAATTCTATCTAAATTGGTTGAGAACTTAAGTTATTATAGGAGATATGGAAAACTGCCCTATCATATAATGTTAACAAGTCATTAAAGAATCCCTAGTATTTGGATCACAGCCAAAATTAAGCCACTTTGCTCTTGTGCTATGACCAATATTCTTTTAAATTGTCAACCAGATCTTTTGAGAACTTATTGTATTATTAGCAAGAACATGGAAACTTGCCCTATCTTGTAATGTTAACAAATGCTCCACAGAATTCATCCACATCAACACAAAATCTACACACTTGTTCCTTGTGCCATTATCAACATTCCTTGAAAATTTGATCCAAATCTGTGATGAGCAAAATGAATTATTTGCAGAGATGTGGAGAACTTCTGTATCTTGCAGTCTTCATGAGTCATTGAAAGAATTCCTGGATCCACATCTGTGTTCAGATGACAGCAAATATTTAATCACGTTGTCATGTGTTATGACTGATATTCTTTGAAAATGTCATCCAAATCCATTGTTAACATATTGAATTATTAGCAAGGTTGTGAAAAACTGTCCAATCTTGATGCTAACACATCATTCAAAGAGTTCCTGGATCCACATCTGAATTCAAATCACCACCAAAAATCATCCTGATTTGTCTTCTAACCTATCCTGAAAATGTAGTTAAATTCTGTTGGTTCACTTTTAAAATTAAATAAATAAATAAATAAAAATACATTTTAAACCTTTATGATCTGACTGACAGCAAATACCAAGTCCATACATCAAGCTTAACAGTAAGAGTAAAATTAATTAAAGTTAATACATCTCACAGCTCACTATTTTAGGTCCTCCAGAAACTGAAGTCCATTTTCATACATCAACTCGTTATCATTTTTCCAACTAGACCTTGAATGTAAGGGTGTCCGGATACAGCTTTTTCACCTCTGATACAACACCAATATTGCAGCCTTGAGTATTGGCCGATACCGATACTGATCTGATACGATATCAGCAGGAATCATACAGACTTTTATGACTTATTTTGTAGTATGGACTGTAAGAAAAGACTTGATCAAGTGACATTATTCAAACAGAGACCAGCAGTCAGCAATAGTAGGTATAAGAAAAACTGACCCATTTGTTATCAACCACTGAATTCAGTAAATTTTAACCTTAAATTAGAAGACCCTAAAAAGTAACCTCAAGAAATCCAGTAAAAAACAAAAACATATATTTTTAACTTGCAAAATAACCACTGTGTTTAACTTTAACATAGGCATATTTTAAAATTAAATAGTTAAAAAAATAAATTATAATGGGCTGCTTGTATCAAAGTGCTTTTGTTGAAGATTTTAGATGCAAGCAGATGTATCTGATATTTTTATTTTTACTGATATCGGACCAATGTCAATATAGGATCAGAACACCCCTTCTTCAATGCATCACAGATCACACTTGACAGCTTTACAGGTCATTCAGTTTAAAAGAGCTGAAGAAGAAGCTTTAAGGATCTTTTAATCGTTTCTTTAAGAGGAGGAAGATTTTTGTAAAATCTCGTTTGACCCCTGATTATATCCCTGCGACAAACATTGATTTGGATCAGCTGATAACGATTATGTTCTGCTTTGGACCTGTGGGTCACTGTTTGTATTAACATGTCCTCTGTGCTGTTCATGCTGCGTTGGCTGTCAGCGTCTCAGAGTGGAGACCTGCTGTTCAGCCTGGAGAGCGTTGTGTACAAGGAGCCACAGAACGGTAACTAACTCCTAAACTCGTGAAGGACAAAGATTTGTCTCTGCTTCCTGTCTCTGTGCTTTCTGTCTCGGGCTTTTCTGTCTTCTAACGCCTGTCTCTCTCTTTAACGCTGCCAAAGTCCGAAAAGGATTTAAAAAACATAAAAAAGCTAAAAAAGGCTTGAAGAAGCTGAAACGACATGACAATAAAGCAGGTAAGTTTTCTGACTTCACTCTGTTCACGTGCTGGAGTCTGATAGGAACAAACTGATAGGGATGTGTTTTTAGACAGATTTGTGTGTCAAAGAGTTTTTAATTAATCAATCTTTATTTGTAATAGCTCCAGTTCATAAAAACTGACACTTTACGCCAGGAGGGATATATATACATATATACGGATATGCATAATAAATATATTTGTGTATGTACATACATACATCCAGAGATTTGTCCGTTCAGGCCGAGAGTTTGTTAGTACCAAACCCATGGATGCCCATTTGATAAATCTGCCCTCACCACATTTGTCTCTGCTGAATACATCAGTCACTCAATCTTTATCAGTAGAAAACCATATTTGTCTTTGTTGAATATAAATGTATTAAATGTGAGCCATGTCATTCTCAAAGGGGCCCTCATTTCTATATGGCTGTAACAATAGCTATTATGGATGTGTAATCAGTATCACCATGGATAGAGAGATCAATCTAAAGGTGCATACACACCGGATGCTACTTGTATTACCTGGGCGATCACTCTCCATGCTAAGTCAATGTACAGCCGCGATGGGGTGGGGCTAACCCTCCTGCCATGCGACAGCCGCTTTTCGCACTACCACATAGCTTGCCGCAAGATGTCAAAGTAGAAAAAAGTTGTTCAATCAGCAGTTGTGTGCACGTGTGACGGTACCCCAGACAGACAGTTATTCATCCGGACTACAGAGAAACAATATGTGTCCGTGTGGGAAACATTAGTCAGTGAGGACATTAGTTCCACCTAGACGGACTGTGGGAAACTCACAGATAATGCTGCTGCAGGGCATCAGCTGCAGTGTTTTGTGGTTGATAAGTGAGTGAAAAGGATACAGCTGGAATAATGTCCACTTATACATCCTGTTATATGATATATGATATGATCGCGGTGAAAGTCGAGCAGACGTGACGTCGCCAAGGGACGGCCGACGGCAACAGTGACCAAAATGAGGTATTTATTGACACGCAACGATACTTCAGTGGGTGACGCGGTTTTGGTAGCTGGGTCGCTTGTGGTGTGAACGCAGCATAATATTTACATTGATATCAATAATGAGAATATGGGGCCCTAATTTTGTGGTGTGGCACAGGGTGCACAGAGTGAGCGCGGCCCACACAGTGACAGTTTTGTCCGGCGCACCACTGTGCACAGCCAATTTGGCAATTTGGTAGACCAGCTGCACCAAGATGGGTGTGACGGCGTGCCAGGGGGAGGAGCCAACAGATTCAGGTTGGAGCAGTGACAATTTCATGCCAAAAAAACTGCACGGAAGTTTGCCCTGAAAGCTCACCTGCTCCAACCCGGTCTATTCTTGGCTCAGGCGAAGCTCACCCTCTGCAGCTGTAATTTGGTGACAGACGCACAGTGCGCACTTGTCAATAAAGACTCACACGCACGTTTCCAGAGTGTCAGTGCATTCTTTGTTGCATGTTGCATGCCACATAACACAGTCTTACGCAATGGATGTGACTTTGCCCTCAAGGAAGAGACATTACAGGACTTATGACAGAGAGGCTGAACTGCATGTGTTGTATCAGCAGGGAGAGCAGCTCCTCCCCTGAGCTCGTCGTGCTGTGGGGGTGCCACTGTGTGCCTTCTTTAATAGGACAGCTTTATTTTTGCCCTTCTCCTTACATTATAAAACACTTTTTTTTACATTGGGCAGTGGTTTTCAAAATATTTGGACAAACTTGATTGATAATATTAGTAACTTCTTCGTCTGCTGTTTTTGTATCATAAGCCCACGGAGCACAAAATCATTCATGTGAAAAATTAATTTTATCTATACCTGTCTGCCTCCTCTTCCTCCTCTTGGACTGCTGGTTGATGAAGAAGGAGGGAGCCTGATGAGAGCTCTTCCTCTCCTGGTCTGGGGATTCAGACCAGGGGAGGACGGCTGCATCTGCCAGCCTCCTGATGCTGGAGGAAATGGAGGAGAGATTAAAATTGTCACTGCGCCTCACCTGCAGTGCATTTAAAGGCAAGGAGAGGCGTTCATTTGATTGGTGAAGACAACACTCAGCTATATTTAACCCACTCACGCCCTTCTCTCCTCCCTTTCTGGCACTTGCGCGTGGGGGTAGGCGTGGAGGCACTTCTGTGCACCTGGTCTGCGAAGTTAGAGCAGCTACAAGACTTGCCAAGAGGGCCAGGTTTTAAAATGAACTGAAATTATGTGAATGCATTGGTGACACATTACTTTAATGTTTGTGTTTTCTCCAAACTGTATATCAATGCTGAGGTCAGCCCTCAGATTATTTTGTTGCTAATACCAAGTTTTAAATTCATGTGCATGTCTCTACTGTCTATGGACTCTGTGATATGCTGCAGACATGCAGGTGCTCGCGTTAGTCTACTGACTTTCAAGTCTGTATCATCAGTTAAAGAAACTCACAGCGGCAGAAATTAATTCAAAATTTTTTTTCTGACTTAGTTTATGGGTAAATGAATACCTGTTACAGTGTTCACACAGTGTTCGTGTCATAAAAATGTTTTGTTAAACACAGCTTGATAAAAACTTTTGAAATTGTTCTTCTGTTCATTTAGATATTGATTATACATAACTTTTAATAGGGAGTGAACTCGTTTGTGCTGGGAACTGTATGCTTTAGTTCCTTTTAATACCTTTCTAACAGTGAATCTGACCCTCTGGCAGTAAAGGCTTATGTTAGTACAGCCCTCCTGATAACCAAAGTTGCCCATCCCTGGTTTAGATGGTCAAATCGTTTTTGTCCAGACTTTATAGGCTGACAGTCCCGGTCTTGGATTCTTGCCTTATTTTGTGATTTTATGCTGATTTCAGAGAAACCTCAGGAGGACAAGAAGGACTCGTTTTTTGAGAAGTTGGCCGCTCAGGTGATCAAAAACCTGCAGGTGAAGATCAGCAGCATCCACCTGCGCTATGAGGACGATGTGAGTACCTCTTCATGTTTACACTCAGACCTTCAAACGTGTCCATGAAGGTGGATTCTAACAGCTTTACCTGCTGACTCCTCTCTGATCCGACTCCCTGTGTTTCAGCTGTCAGACCCTCAGCGCCCCCTGTCCATGGGAGTGACCCTGTCAGAGCTCAGCCTGCTGGTAACAAACACTAACACGCTCACACAAGCCGTCGTCCATGTTCGTGACGAGTTTTCTTATTGTGCGTCTGTTTGTGTTGTTGTTTTCAGACCACAGATGAAAACTGGAAGGCCTGCATCCTGAACGAGGCAGCAAAGATCATCTACAAGGTGACAGATGCTCCACTCGCTTTCAGATCATTTGGATTTTTATTCTTTATTGTTCTTTCAGGATAACTGAAACTTTGTTTAATTTGTTTCCTCAGAAAATTAAATAGAATTTGGATTATAAGTTGAAAATAGGTTAATACCTAAAATTAGCTCAGAGTTTTGTAAGATATGCCCTCTGAAGCTGTGAATAAAAAAAAATTAAAGAAGAGGAACCAAAAAGGAAGTCTTGGGTAGAAGATCAACAAATGGGCCCCCAGATAGGGGTGTCTTGATCCGATATCGATATCGGTCCAATATCAGCAAAAATACAAATATCAGACTATAACGACCTGAATCTAAAATATCCAATAAAAGCAATCAGATACAAGCAGTCCATTCTAATATAATTTTTATTTATCTAGCTCAGTTGTAGAATCTGCTTATGTTTAAGTCAAACACAGTTATTTTGCAATTTAAAAATATATGTTTTTGTTTCTACTAGATTTCTTGAGGTTACTTTTTAGGATCTTCTAATTTATTTTTCATTTATTTTATTTAATTGTACTATATTCTTATGTTTAAGGTTAAAATTTACTGAACCCATGGGTTAATAACAAATGTGTCAGTTTTTCTCATTCCTACTCTTGCTGACTACTGTTCTCTGTTTGAGTAATCTGACCTGATCAAGCCTTTTCTTACAGTCCACACTACAAAATAAGTCATGAAAGTCCGTATGATTCCTGCTGATATCGGATCGGATCGATATCGGTATTGGCCAATACTCGAGGCTGCAATATCGGTATTGTATCAGAGGTGAAAAAGTTGTATTGGGACACTCCTACTTGCCGAGTTGTCGTGGACTAGGAGAGAGCCAGCTTCTTGTACATTATTAGCAAACAGCCCAGCCTTTTTTAAAATTTTGTCATTGGTGTTGTGGAGCCCAAAATGCTTCCACAGAGTGCCTTTTACTGTCTAACCTTGCGCAGGAGCTCGAGCAGCCTGATTCAGTACAACAGGAAATGTGTGCACATGAATCAAAGATAAAACTGAAACAAAGCAGTTCTACTGAATTGTTTAAAAAGGCGTGGATCTGGACCACTGGCACATGTTTTGGAAATGTCCAGTGATCACACCTTGTCGAACAGAGTGTCAGTAAATATTAAAAACTATCTTTGACACTGTTCTGCCCCCAAACGTTTCCACATTGTTTATAGGAAACTTTGACATCCAGGTGAAATGACAGAATTAATATGTGTTTGGTATTTTGATTGTTGCTTCAAAACAGCACTCACAAGATGCTGATTAAATCCTGAAGCCCCAGCAACTCAGGAGTGATCCGATGTTAATACCTTATATCGATCAAATCATATCAGCAAAAAACGAATATCGGATTATATCCGCCTGCATCTATCATTTATTTTATTTAATTGTCATATATTCTTATGTTTGATGTAAAATTTACTGAACCCATTGGTTAATAACAAATGGGTCAATTTTTCTCATCCCCGCTATTGCTGCCTACTGTTCTCTGTTTGAGTAATCTCACCTGATCAAGCCTTTTCTTACAGTCCATACTACAAAATAAGTCATAAAAGTCTGTATGATTCCTGCTGATATCGGATTGATATCGGTATCGGCCAATACTCAAGGCTGCAATATCAGTATCGTATCAGAGGTGAAAAAGTTGTATTGGGACACCCCCTAATAATAAATTATGTTTATGTCAAGAGAAGGATTTCCCTTTCTGTTTCCAGAGTGATGTGTTTGTTATATCTTAGACCATTGACTAAAACATGTGAGGCTTTTATAGACAGATTTTGTGGAGGTGACGATGCCATAATCCTGCTGTGGTTTTGTTTGAACAAAACTCTTTCTACTTTTTATTTTTAATTAATTGTCCTACATTTATTTGAATGTATATTGTTACCTTTGTTCTCTTTAAAATCTTCTCATGATGTACTTTTATTGCTCTGGTGCAGACACTTACTCTATCTCCTGTATTCATTTCCTACAACCCAACAAAATGTGGATGGCAGTTGAGAAAAGACCATTTTTGTTTTATTGTATTGCATACATATAAATACTGCCATTCCAACATAAAGAATATTGTGAACACAGTGAGACTTCTTCACTAAACGTCATCATTTGTTTGTATGTGTCAGCTGGGGAGTCTGGAGAGTCTCTGTGCCTACTGGAATGTGGACAGCCCCATTTTTTACAAAGGATCATGGGAGGACATTGTGGTAAGTGGACGCTCGTACACACAGGGCACTGAGGTGTTCCTGGCATGAAGTGTTTAGGTGTCAAAAGAAGAGTGCACTTCAGTATTAACTGAAAAGTGTCTGAAAGTCTGTAAACTCCAGTAGAAATTACCCATTCACACAGATGGAGTTTCGATGGAAGTGCCTCACTGGTTTCTTTATTCCACCGAAACAGAAAAACTGTTTTCCTGCAGGGATGTTAAGTGTTGGAGACAATGTGGTTACTGGTTACTGGCAGTATCCAGCCTGTAGCCATATAAAAAGCACCTACTGTTCATATTTTTAAAGCAAAGTCAGGACCTACCTTTTTAGTCTGGCTTTTAGCTGATTAAAGTTATTGTTATTATTATTTCTTATTGCCTTTTTATTTATTTTTAATCCTCTTAATCTGTTTCATTTCTATATTTTATTTCAGATGTATTGTTTGGAATTTTATTCTTTTATAACTGCTTTTCTTTTTACCATCCTACTTTTAGCTGCTTAATTACACATCTCATTTTAGGTTGTCTCATTTTACCCTATTATTTATTCAAATTTAATGTTATTAATTCATTTTTTTATTTACCGTCCTTTCCTTATAGTAAATGTATCTAATATCGTTTTGAATTATAATTTAAGTGTTAACTCCTGTGTTTCCTCATTTTTAATTAGAGATAGCATTTCCTCAGTCTTCTTCAGTCTTTTTTCTGTGTTCTGTTTAGAATTTCCTCTTCATGTCTTTGTGCTTTTTATTAAATTAGTGTAGATGAGGTCTTTTATTTTCATTTGTATGCAATTTTCTACTTTTTATGTCATTTTCTTGTTATTTGATTAAATTCATACGTGAAGCACTGTGTGCTAAAAAAATATTGTATGAAAAGTGCTATTCAACTAAAGTTTGATTGATTGATATTTTTGTTATTATTATAATTTTTATGTGTATTTATTTTAAATTCCTTTACCTATCTATCTATCTATCTATCTATCTATCTATCTATCTATCTATCTATCTATCTATCTATCTATCTATCTATCTATCTATCTATCTATCTGTCTGTCTGTCTGTCTGTATCTATCCTGTCTGTCTATCTATCTATCTATCTATCTATCTATCTATCTATCTATCTATCTATCTATCTATCTATCTATCTATCTATCTATCTATCTATATTTATATACTGTATATATATACAGTGTATATATATATGTGTATATATATATATGTATATGTATATATATATGTACAGTCATGGAAAAAATTATTAGACCACCCTTGTTTTCTTCAGTTTCTTGTTCATTCTAATATCTGGTACCACTAAACGTATAATACAATGAACACAACAAAAAATGCAGCTGGTCACATAATACTTTATGTCCTATTTGACATTCTTAAGCTTAATTGATTCCCAGGGTATATAAGAGGCCATTTCATGTCACAAGCAGCACTGCACATGCAAAGGCCTAGAGTGGTTTCCTGCTTACATTCAAGCCGTAGCACAACTCAGAAGTTGTCAGCTCTCACATAATGCCTAAAACAAAAGAATTATGTGAAGCCACAAAGGCAGCCATCTTGGCACTGCTGGAAATTGGCATGAGTGAGAGACAGGTAGCGAAAACCTGAAGATCTCCAAGACAGCCGTTCATTACAAAAAAAAACAAGCTGAACATGGCACTACCAAATTGCTACCTGGCCGTGGCAGGAACCGTCTTTCTACCCCACGAGATGACCGTGCACTCATCCGTTCCTGTGTCAGGAATCGCCGTCAGACCTCCAGGGACCTTAAAAATGAGTGGGCACTGTCGAGAAATGTGACTTGTTCAGCAAGGACAGTTCGAAACCGACTTGTTGAAGCTGGTTTGAAGTCACACAGAGCACGCAAGAAGCCCTTCATCAATGAAAGGCAGAGGAAGGACCGGTTACTCTTTGCTCGAGACCACAAGGATTGGACTGTTGATGATTGGGCTAAGGTTCTCTTCAGTGATGAATCCAATTTTGAATTGATGCCCACTCCAGCCAACTTACTGGTTAGGAGGAAGCCTGGAGAAGCTTACAACCCAGACTGTCTTGCCCCTACAGTAAAACATGGGGGTGGATCAGTCATGATCTGGGGTTGTTTCAGTCTGAGTGGAACAGGGCAAATGCAATTCTGTGAAGGCCGAATGAACCAGGTCATGTACAGGACTACCCTTGAAAACAGTCTTCTTCCATCAGCTGGAAAACTCTTTCCTGCCTCGAATGACTGGATTTTCCAACAAGACAATGCCCCTTGCCACACGGCAAGGTCAGTTAAACCCTGGATGGAGAACCACAACATTCGCACCATGCCTTGGCCTGCTCTCCAACAGGAATGGGCTGCTGTGACAGCAGAACAATGTCAGAAGCTGGTGGAGAGCATGCCAAGACGCATGGCTGCAGTCATCAAAAACAATGGTTATGCAATCAAGTATTAACTCTTGTGTGTATCATGTGTTTAAAGCAAACAGAAAAGAAAACATGGAATGCTTAAAAGTAGTGTTTTTGGCGGTACAATGCCATAGCTATTGATGTGAGAATTTAAGTAATTTTGGTTATTATCAAGAAAACCATGGAAAATGAATAGTTCTTAGTTCTTAAATTAAACTCTCATGAGCTATTTTTGTTGTTATCATTATAATTGTCCAAACAAATGTACCTTTAGTTGAGCCAGGCATTAAAATTAACAAGAAATTGAAGAAAACAAGGGTGGTCTAATAATTTTTTCCATGACTGTACATATATATATATATCTATCTATCTATATATACATATATATATATATATATATATATATATATATATATATATATATATATATATTATTAGAAAAAAAACCATGAAAAATAATAGTTCTTTAGTTCTAAATTAAACTCTCATGAGCTATTTTTATCATGTTGTTATCATTATAATTGTCCAAACAAATGTGCCAGGCATTAAAATTAACAAGAAATTGAAGTAAACAAGGGTGGTCTAACAATTTTTTCCATGACTGTATATATATATATATATACATATATATATATATATATATATATATATATATAGATATATATATATATAGATATAGATATATATATATAGATATATAGATATATATATGTATATATCTTTTGTAAGTCTTTCGATCTACTTTTTCTAACTGCCATTAGAATCCAACTTTCTGTGGTGAAGTTTCCCAAAAAGACTTAACAAAGTTCTAATCTAATCTAATCTGATCTAATCTAATCTAATCTAATCTAATCTAATCTAATCTAATCCAATCCAATCCAATCCAATCCAATCCAATCCAATCCAATCCAATCCAATCCAATCCAATCCAATCCAATCCAATCCAATCCAATCCAATCCAATCTAATCTAATCTAATCTAATCTAATCTAATCTAATCTAATCTAATCTAATCTAATCTAATCTAATCTAATCTAATCTAATCTAATCTAATCTAATCTAATCTAATTTAATAATAAATAAAACATTTATGCAAATTAACTAAAGAAAATCAGACATTGCGTATGAATTGTGGTTCAATCCAATCATTTTATAAAACAAGATAATAATGATAATAATAGTAATAAAATAATAGTAATAATAATAATAATAATTATAATAATAATAATAATAATAACCCTATTGTGCTTTTATTTGAACAAAGCCTTGCCTACTTTAATGAATATCAACAGTTTTCTCTCCTCTAATTCTCCCCATGATGTACTTTTAATGCTGTGGTCCTAACTCTGTTTCTCCCCTGTATTTAGTTCCTTAAATTAAAATAAATGCTGATGTAAGACAGAAAAAGACCATCTGTTTTGCATTGCATAAGTATTTTTTCTAGTGTTTAGTGTAATCTACACGCCATGCACCCGTGATCGTGCACTCCCACTGGAGCTCAGGAGAGTTTTAAACCTCTAAAGTCTAAAGTCTAATGTCTGTGCTGCAGAGTTTTTCTACTTATTTGAGAGACTGATGCACATTCACCCACACAGCATAGCTCCTTGACTTTGGAGCGACCTGTCTGAGGAACAGAGGCACAGAAACACAAACTTGCTTTAGTGTGATGTCGTCTTTATCTTATCTTCTTGTTCTCTGGTCCTTTGGTCTCTTATCAGCCTTCACTGCTCTTATCTTCTCAGCTCCTGGGTTTGACTCAATCTTAATTCTCATTTCATGCTTCACTGTTTTACTTTCTGCCTGTTGATCCATCTGCTGGTTTTGAGTTGTACTTTTATTCTTTTAGTTTCTTGTAGATGTCTTTTTTTTGTGGTTTTATGTTTGTAGATATATTTGTAATGACCTCATATAACCTCGTTTTACTGTTTTATTGCTTGTTATCTTCTTGCTTCAACCCCCTTTATTGCCTTTCTCTTGTTTTATATTTGCTCCTCATTATCTGATTTTATGTTGCCGGTTCTTGTGTTGTCTTGGTTTTTTGACACTTAAACAAGTTCTGTTTGTAGGAAGGTAGTCGGGTCAGCCTGCTTGGTTTGGTTTTTGGGAATATGGGGGGGCCATTGATTGCCGTTGGACCGGTCTGGGGTTTGTAATGGTGTAGATCAGCCCGTTTGGGCCAAACGCAGCCCAAAAGCAAACCTTGAGTGGCCTGAAATCAATGTGATTGGGACTTAACTTTTAATGCACTTTGAAATGTAAGCACTTCCAATAGATGGTGTTTTTAATCTGCACTTTTTTATGTTCATATACATCTTAACATGTGCTTGTATTTACCTGTCAAAATGTGTTGAAGTTATCTGAAGTGTAAAATTAATAAAAAACAGTATTTCAACAGAAGTTTATTTTAAGTACTGCTCTTTATTGAGTTTATGCCCTTTTGGAGGTGGCAATAAATTAATAAACACTTAGTGTGTTTGTTACCTATTTGTGTTTCTTTATTGTGGTTAAATTTGCTCACTGTCTGACAAAAATGTCCGGCCCAGCTCATGTCCTCAGTCTGAAAATCTGGCCCGACTGAATTTCTAATGGAATAGCCCTGGTGTAGATGTTACGTCCACACAGATACCTGCCTCTTGATGGTCTCTGGTGTTTCTGGCCCCTTGTGTTTGCAGACCTGGATTGTTGTGGCCACTTCCTTAAAAATTTTCCTCTCCATGAGCGTCGAATCGTCTCTCCTCTCGATTCTTGCTGTGTTTGGTTTATCTGGCAGTTTCTGTGTTTGTTCATTACTTTGTCTTGTACTTTGTCTTTTGTTTGTTCCAGCCATTTCTAAAACCTTTGTGTTTAAAGTGTTGTACAAATAAAGTTATTATTATAATTATAACTTTACTTAGCTTGGTATACACAGTAGAACACATCCACCAACTGAAGTTCAGAATTTGTTGAAAATTCCAGTTTACAGTTCAAAAGAGACAGAGAGCTATAATATGCTGTAACAGTGCGTGTAATACTCCCAGCTCTGAAAACAAAAAGGGCCCTTCATAATCAGTTCTTGAAGAAATGATGATTCAAACTACTCTGTACTGTCTGGTCCACCTCTAAATGTCTAGATCCCAGTTAGGGAGTAACAGTTTATGTCATTAAGATGTTTCAATCCATGAAAAATGCCTGAGACAAGACTGTGGATTTATCAAGGTAACTCATTATGGCCAGTTCAGTACAAGACTGAGAAAGAAACAACAGTCATTTATTACTTCAGTTTTATAGGCATGTGTGTAACAAATATGGCAGTAATCTAAGACAGCAGAGGTGTGTATATGCTTACAATTATCACTTCAAATATGGTCAGCTCCTGTATAGCTTCTTCAGTGGTTCCTATTTATGGATGATAGCCAGACGTTCTCTCTGTCTGTATGTCTTCAGACACACCTGGAAACAGATGGAGGATGTTTATGTGAGCTGGATACATAGGAAGCCTAAATCTGGGTGCATGGATAGCAAACTAAATTAATATATTTTAAAGGATAAGTCCATGATAAAATAATGATAATGATACATGAATAGGAATAAAATTCATACTGTCAGTTTATCATTCAGATATATTTATGTCTATGTGTGTATGTGCAGTGTTTTCAACACAGGACCTGTAATTTCATGTGAAGTCACGCACTCATGACATTTTGACTTCCTCAACATCAATGACAAAAGCCCTTCAGGTGTCGCCACCTGCTGGTTTACTCAGGAATAGATCACAGTGTTCAGAGTCACTGTGTTTATGAGTTCATGTACAACCTTGTCTCAGAAACTGCGGTGTCACAGTTCAAAAAGTGATTGTGCTAATTGAGAAGTCACCTTTTTTGTTTAATGTGTCTATGGCCTCCTTTAAATCATAGTTATTAAAAAAGTCTATCTATGTCTTTAGTGGACACTCATGCTAATCTATCTTTAAAAACAGTCTGAACTGTGGAAAACCTGACAGGGCCGTTCATCATCAGTACTTATATTTTCAAAACATTGTAATAACTTACGCCTGGAGTAAGTCAAGAACATGTCAGAAGTAATAGATTTAATCCATATATTTCCCAGCCCTAGCGCAAACATTAAATATCTTGTCTTTGTCGTGTTTTTGCTTGAATACAGTGTCCTTACTTCATTGGAATTGGGATTGTAAAATAGCAAAATAAAAGCCTTTCTAGGATTGACTTTTGGGATATTTACACCATATCTTTGCACAGTCATGTAACATTTATTCCAGAGAATAACTATTTTAATCTTTCTGAAAATAGACTAAACAATCTCAGGCTTCAAAACTTGCCACAGTTTTCTGAAACATAAACAGCAGAAGTTTATAGCAATGTTTCTTCTCTTTCTCTTCTGTGTGCAGGGGCAGCTAAAACGTGGAATAAGCAGCAAGGATCAAGAGCTTCCTCACTATCAGTACAGTTTGTGCTGAGCTGGAGATGAAGACTCTAACCAAAAACCATCATCTTCTCTGATTGGTTGTTTTGCCTGTTTAAAGTTTTCAAGCCGATCTTTGCCTCGGCTAAAATCTGCATCAACCCGAATGCTGAGCTGGAGATGAAGACTCCTAAGGCAATTCTGCACCTGGAGGTCCAGAACATCGCCATAGAGATGACCAAACCACAGGTGTGTAGAGGTTTAAACCAAAGGTGTGCCGAGGTTTAAAACAAAGGTATGCTAAATTTGAAACCACAGATGTGTAGAGTTTTAAACCGCAGGTGAAAGTGTTCAGGGCTTTTAACCACAGGTGTGCCAAGGTTTAAACTGAAGGTGTTCAGGGGTTTTAACCAAAGGTGTGCGGAGGTTAAAACCACAGGTGTGCCAGGGTTTAACCAAAAGTGTGCCAAGGTTGAAACTGCAGGTGTGCAGAGGTTTTAAACATAGGAGTGCTGAAGTTTAAACCACAGGTATGTAGAGGTTTAAACCACAGGTGTGCCCAGCTTTAAACTGCAGGTGTGCTGAGGTTTTAAACTAAAGGTGTACTGAGGTTTAAACCACTGGTGTGCTAAAGTTTAAACCACTGGTGTGCCAAGGTTTAAACCACAGGTGTGCCAAAGTTTAAATTTAAGGTGGGCTAAGATTTAAACCACAGGTGTGTCAAGGTTTAAACTTAAGGTGGGCTGAGGTTTAAACCACAGGTGTGCCAAGGTTCAAACCACAGGTGGGCCAAGGTTTAAACTTAAGGTGTGCCAAAGTTTAAACCACTGGTGTGCCAAGGTTTAAACCACAGGTGTGCCAAGGTTTTAATTTAAGGTGGGCTAAGGTTTAAACCACAGGTGTGCCAAGGTTTAAACTTAAGGTGGGCTGAGGTTTAAACCACAGATGTGCCAAGGTTTAAACCACAGGTGGGCCGAGGTTTAAACCACAGGTGTGCCAAGGTTTAAACCACAGGTGGGCTGAGGTTTAAACCACAGGTGTGCCGAGGTTTAAACCACTGGTGTGCTGAGATTTAAACTTAAGGTGTACTGAGGTTTAAACCGCTGGTGTGCTGAGGTTTAAACCACAGGTGTGCTGAGGTTTAAACCACTGGTGGAGGCTTAATATAACAGAAACTTCCTTCAGTTCAGTCTCATGTTAAACAAGCGAAGACTGCTTAGCTCTTTCTCTACCTGTTAGATAGAAAATACATTTCATTGACAAATTGAAATTTCATTCTGAGGACTTTGATGGTTTGTCTGATGTGTTCGTGTTGTCTCCTGTGCAGTACCTGTCCATGGTGGAGGTTCTGGAGTCAGTTGACTGCATGTTCAAAAACGCCCCCTACAGGAAGTTCAGACCTGATGTTTCAGTTCGCAGCAACACCAAACTCTGGTCAGTTTCGTCTCGATGTTGAAGGATACTACTCATGATATCAAATCAGATTGAATTGTTAACATAATAATGGTGATCAAATCCAATCATGAGACTGGTGAAGACTTACAGCTGTAATTTTGGATATAATAAGTGGAGATACAATACCTGCTAGACTCCCCTCCACTCTGCTCGGTTGATTTGGTTCTCCATGTGAGGTTCTACCTGGTACCTCATACAGGTTTTATCACCTCTAGGCCAAGTGCAACGCCTGCTACACTGCATACAGCATTGACACGTTTAGCAGTTTAATTTGTCCTGATAGAAACACAGACTTTATTAATTTATCATTTAATCTTTAAATCATGGACTCTGCTGTTGTTTATTAATGCCTGTGTTCATGCCTGATTGACACATACTAAATGTCTCTCGTTGGTCATACAAATGTTCGACATAACGGGATGGCCCCGGCTGATTTTTGTCCAAACAAAACAGGGCCTTAATTAAACATTCGCTTGACAGTGGCATAATTCTACATTTTAGAACAACTTGGTTTTAAATGAACATGTTTTTACCTTATGCTTTAGCCTGAATTATTTTATACTGATATATGTCAGACTTGAAACATGTATTTTTTTCAAAATATTAAACCAAATAAAAATTATTAACTAACAGAAATCAAGTATTTAAACCCATTTTATTGTTGGATTTAACATTGCAATTTTCAAACAGAAATACTCTACTTTTACACATAAATTAACAATTTATTTCATTTCCATTTTAATAAAGCAAAATTTGATGTGTTTTGACCAATACTAATTATACATTTTGTCAGCGTAACTCAACAAATGCAAGTCAAATTTTAGAAAAGATCAGAATCGGAATCAAAATTAGCTTTATTGGCCAAGTACTTCACAACATACAAGGAATTTGGTTTCAGCAGATGGTATTGCTCGTGGAATAAACAGCTGAAGAATAAACATAACACGATAATAGAAAGATATCTATGTAAAAAATATGCCTAATAAGAGAAGAGAAAAATACGTATGCACCTAGTAGAGACAATATGTACACATAATAGGAAAAAAGAAGAATATGTACACATGTGCAGAAAATATATATACACAATTGGTACAAGGTAAAAATATAGTGCAAATGAATTAGTGACCAGTTAAGGTGCATATAAGACCATACAGCAGTGCAGCAGATTTGTCAGTTCAGATCTAAATGATTTTGCCCAAATATTTGACAAAAGAAGATATTTTTATTTTTATTTTTTTCAGTAGTGAGGAGACATGATCTTACCAGAAGCCCTATTGGATCACAGTACTTTTTCTGATGTGTGAAGTCCTTCTTTAGTGGCTGCTTCTGCTGTCTTCTACTTCATTGCACCCCAGCCAAATGACTGGTGTGCTGCTTTTATTACATGCCCTGCTGATCAGTTGAGATTTCATTGACCCGATGCATGCAGCAGGCACTCATTCGCACCTTGAGGCAGGATGCTGCAACACATGACCTCTGTTTTTGTTATCCCTGCCCCCTCAGGTGGATGTACGCCTACAACAGCATCCTGGAGGTCCACATCAAACGGGACAGTCGCATGTGGTCGTGGTCCAACATCATTGAGCACAGAAAGAACCTGAAGGCCTACAAGACGGCCTACAAGAAGAAACTGCTGAGTCAGAACACACCAAACCCGGAGCTGGAGCAACAAATCCAGGTGAGGAAATTTCACTCTGGCTTTATTTTCTAACTCAGTTGAGTCTTCTGAGCATCTACAGAGGTAAAGGTGCTCTCTGTTTGTGTTGAACCATCTCACTGACGTCTGGTTTGGTCTCCCTCAGGATCTGGAGAAGGTTCTGGACGTCTTTAACATCACGTTAGTGCGGCAGCAGGCCCAGATGGAGGTGAATATTACGGGCTGAGGACCAGCAGAGCTCTTTTTAATTTAAACAGAGTGTTTAATCAGACCTCTGTGTGCTCCAGGTGATCCGGTCAGGGCAGAAGGAGCTGGCTAAGAAAGCAGCGGGGCAGAAGCAGGGAGGAGGAGGCTTCTTCAGCGGCTGGTTTGGTCGGAAAGCGAAGAAGGAGGAGCAGGAGCCAGAGGAGAGCAAGGAGACAGAGAGTAAGGCACATTAAATCGCTATGGGTCACTTTAATTTATGACCTTTTGAGGTCATCAGAGGACAAAAAGGTGCAATAAAACATAAAAGATTCATATTTTTGTACTTTTTTTTGCTCAAATCATTCAGTCCTAATCAAAACTACCAGAAATTATAGCTATCAGGACTTCTTCATTTTTTATTTTCTTATTTTTCTTTTTTACTTTAAAAGTATTTTTTGGGCATTTTGTGCCTTTATTGATAGGAGAGAGACAGTGGATAGACTTGTGAAAGAGGGTGAGAGAATAGGGGAAGACACTCGGCAAACTGGTCACAGGCTGGATTTGAACCTGGACCGGCAGAAGCAAGTACATGGGGTGCCTGGTTGTTAACCACTCCGCCAAACCAGCACCCCAATATTTTGTAAATTTTTTAATGGTTTAAACTCATTTCCCTACATTTTTTTTCTGGTAAGGGAAAGGGGAGATGGAAGGGAGAAGAGGGAAAAAAGGTTTGCTTTGTTGAATGGAATTCTTCCGGTTTGTTCTGCTGTAATTGCAAAAAAAAAACCCCAATCACATGTTAAAAAAAAAGAACATATAATAATAATACATAATAATAATACAAAATATTGTATTATTTGGTTATATTAAAATTCCGGATAAGGACCATGTTAGGTGGAGAAGTAGTTTTAGGAAAGTTGAAATTAACCCTTAAACTCCCAACCCAAGTGTTTGGCAGAGGTCAGTAAATTCAGGAATATTTAATGTTGAAAAAGTGACATCTTTGTTTCGATCATTTTTTTAGGAATCAGAAAAAAACTGCAAACAAACCAAAAGAGCAGATATTTTTACCTCCGCCATGGAGGTTATGTTATTTGCTGGCATCTGTTGGTTTGTTTGTTTCTCTGTTTGCAACATAACTCAAAAAGTCACGGACGGATTTTGATGTAATTTTCAGGAATGTCCGGATTGGGACGAAACAAATTATTTGATTTTGGGAGTGATCTGGATCACCGTCTGGATCCGCCATGAAGAAAAATGTGATTTCTGTGAATAACTACTGAACTAAAATAGATATCATTATGAATCAAATTGTTAATGATATGTTTTCATGGTCAAGGAATCTAAATATTTAGATAAAATAAAAGTAGGACTAATACTTATTGTGAAAATCAAAATATGGGTGAGGACTGTTGCGCTGGTGGGGGTCTGCGCTCTCCGAGTGTTTTCTGGTCTTTGTGTGGGATTTAAAGGCTTAAAAGCTGAAAGTTGGTATTACTATTATCAGCATTATTATTTTAAATACTTGACCACTAACTGATATGATGATTTGTATTTATTAAATCTATTAGTCATCAAAAACTATTTCTGTGTGTCTGTCAAACAGTATCATCTAGTTTACAAGTTAATTCGATAAATGTTTTATTTACAAACATTTCTGCCTTCCTAATATTGTCCCAAATATTTTTGCATTTCTATGTCATCACGTTATCAATCATTTTAAACCTTAAATCCCACACTGAGGAAATACGTTTTTGGTTTGTTTGTAGTATACTCTGTTCCCTGAAGTGTTAATAGAATCAAACAGTGATTTGATTTGTTCAGTTTTTTAAAACATTAAATACCCTTGACATTATTGATGACCTCTATAAAAAGGTTAAGTTAATAGTCAAAAGGTTAAAGTCAACATTTCGAGATTAAAGTTGAAATAAAGTCAAAATTCTTTGTATGTTAACTTTATTCTCAACTTTTTTTCCTCAACATTTTTACTTAAATCTCATCATTTTGACTTTTATCACAAAACTGTATTTCAACTTTATTGTCGACATTTAAACTTTTATATGTTCATTATGACATTTGTCTGAAAACTTTGACTTAATTCTTCTTATTTCAACTTTAATCTCATTCTTCTGAAAATTATTTTTTTTCCATCCAAAATGGCCCTAAAACTCTTCCGTATAGAATAAAGACTGAAGGGAGCATGAAGCTATCCAAGGCTGGATCCTTTACTAATGACTTACAGAGATTTGATGTTACTATTTCTTAATTTTTGGTCGATGTCGTGATATTACAGCTTCTGGGTTGGACGAGATCATGACGACAGAGGAGAAAAAGAAACTCTACACCGCCATTGGCTACAGCGGCAGCTCCCACAACCTGACTTTACCCAAACAGGTGAGCACACCCTCTCAGCTCATTTAATAAAACTATTCTTTTTCTGTTTCAAGAAGAAGGTAATGTCGTTACCCAACAGGCTTTGAGCTTGAACCATGATGTTTAAGCAAAGGCTCATGGGAATCTTAAAGTCTGTAACTTTAAGTTTATAAGATTTTAAAATTAATCACAAAAACAGTCAAAGAAGGCAGGAAGTTTTGTAGGCTGAAATTTTCCCCCTTTTTGGTCCTTTTTTTATTTGAACAATAAAAAACACATATAACATATAACATTTAAAGTTTTTATGTTTTTTCTCTTTCAAACGTGTATAAGTATTTCTTTTCTTACACTCCAGCTGCAACAGTTATAGACCTTTCTTATACACACAAGGTGAACATACAACCCATCATAACCCAATACAGGTATAATAGACAAACCACATAATGCAAAACCATTTATCAAAAATAATCAGGATATGAAGCCTGACCGATGATGACTGGTCAAATATCTGTAAAATACAGTCTACAACTTCAAATTCTGATTCTTGGAGAGAATTCTCTTGGAAGAATATAGCCATAAGAAGCATATACTGTATATAAAAAACAAAAAAACAATAGTAGTACAGAATGTAATATGCGGTAAGATACAAATAAGGGATATCTAAAACACTATAGTCTAAGGCTAGTGAAGTCTAGATCAAATAATACTGAGATAATAGAATAATATTTACAGTGCTAGCCTAAACTAGAATCTCAATAAAATAAAAATAGCAAAATTTGCAGCCCTTACATAATACAGATAAGAATATAATGATAATATTTACAGCAGTAAACCCAAATTAAAACCTAAGTGAGATATTGATACTAGAAATTTTGGCATCTGAACCTTTTCCATTTCTTGTGACTCTGGTTTCTCTAGCATTAAATGATGCAGGTTCAGGTTCCAACCATCTTTTTGTGATACACTTTGCTGCTGCTGCCAGAGGATTTGAAATAAATATTTTCTCTGTTGGCAACACTTTCTGGGAGAACACCAATAAATAAATCAATAGAATATTTTATTCCTGTATTCATTTAGTTTTGGGTGTGACCAAAGAAATACTTTCTCCAGCATATGTCTGAGCCTGTTTGGTTTCCCCCCTTGTTGTTATTGAATGTATTACCACAAAAGTATTCCTAACATCTGTGTGTGTCTGCTCAGTATGTGGCGGTGATCGTCACCTTCCAGCTGTTCAGGACGTCTGTGACGGTCAGAGAGCTGCCCGATGTCCCAGAAATCCTCAAAGTCCAGATGATCAACCTGAGCACCAAAATATCGCAGAGACCCGGAGCTCAGGCCTTCAGGTGAGACACACCTTCCTCCTCCACACAGCTCTTCCTCTTGTGTCAGAGAGATGAAGATGATGATGGCGCTCTCTGTGTCCCCGTGCAGGGTGGAGGCGGGGCTGCAGCACTGGTACGTCACAGGTCTGAAGCAGCAGGGGGCGGTGCCTTCGCTCATCGCCACGGTGGGAGACTCCGCCTCCTCGCTGCTCAGCATCGTGTTTGAGACGAACCCGGAGGAGAGCAAGGCCGACCAGATGTTCAGGGTGCAGTCTCAGCCTGTGGAGATCATCTATGACGCGGTAAAGCTGCAGGCCTGCTCGGTTTTGGCAAAAGTCATAATTAATCAAACTATTAATCTAATGGATCCTGGGAAACTTTCACTGAGTGTTTATGCTGCAGACAGCGTCATTTTCAACATTAAAGAACATTAATTCATAGAAATATATGAGCTTGGAATCTCTGCAAAGATTTTCATTTTTGCTGATACCCATATTCAGATTTTTGGACAAATATCTGCAGATACTGACATTGGTCTGATAACAATGTACATCCCTAATATTCATTTGTATTTTAGAGTCAGAGTGGAAATTCTCTCAATTTCACAGAAAATACTTGTGGTGCTTATGAAAGATAAATTTAAGGGTTTTAAAGTAGCCTACAGACAAATTATGTGCACTTCGTATTGATAAAAAATCTGATTCTTCCTTCTTAATTTTAGGCAGTTATGTTAGATTTCATCAGTCTGTATTGTCACCTCTGTACTCATGGAAATATCATATTAATGATCCATATCTTTGTCTCATATTTAAACTGTTAAAATGTTTAATTATCATCTGTACAGCTCCTTCACTGCACCATTTGTGAATATTTTTGGGTTTGTTTTAGTTCTGCTTCTGTGCCTGTTGTGTATCTTTGATATTTTGTATATTTTTGATATATACCCAGTCAATTTTGAACTATTTTCTACCTATTTTCGTACTTTATTTTGTTCCTCCTGACCCTAATTTATGTTTGTTCTAACTATTTGTTGATTGATGGTCAAGTTCCTTGTATGTGCAAATGTACCTGGCAGTAAAAACCAGTTCTGATTATGAAACCTGTCTTCCTGCTGCTCCTCCTCCAGCTAACCGTCAACAGTTTGGCAGAGTTCTTCAAAACGGGCAAAGGTGTTGACCTGGAGGTTCTGACCTCGGCCACACTCTCCAAGCTGGAGGAGTTTAAAGAGAAAACTGCCACTGGTGAGTCTTCAGCCTTTTAACCCTCTGCTAAGTCCGGGTCCACATGAGGGTTTTTACAGTCTTAATGATGTTGAAGCAGTGTGTGGTGATCCACAGAGAGAGACACAGAACACACAAACCAACTGTTCATTCATACAGTTCACTCACCTTGGCTCTCGCAGCTCAATCAAATACAAGTTTGATGTAAACAAACATGGCAAAATGCAGCTAATACTTAGCTTCCTATGTCGTCCTTGCAGTTATCTGTTATACACTGCCTGGTCGAAAAAAAAAAGTCACCACTTGGATTTAACTAGGCTAACAGGTACAAGCCTCCTGTTGGATAATTACTGCATGGACGATTATCTTTCAGCTGGAAACAACTCCAGCTGATGCAATGAGCAGCTTCTCATTTCTTAAACAACTATGTCAAAGACACATCCTGTGGTCGTACAGAAGAAGGGCCAAATCACTGACATGCATCAAGCAGATAAAACATCTAAGGAGATTAAAGAAACTACCAAAACTGGGTTAAGAACTGTCCAACAAATTATTAAAAACTAGAAGAATGTGGAGAACCATCGTCTTTGAGGAAGAAATGTGGTTGGAATAAAGTCCTAAATGATCATTATCGGTGAATCACTTAAACGTTTGACCAAATCTAATGGAAGAAAAACAACAGTAGAAGTCAGGGGTGTGTTTAATAGTGAAAATAAGAGCATTTCCACACACACAATGTGAAGGGAACTCAAGGGATTGGGACTGAACTGCTGTGTAGCCTTAAGAAAACCACTAATCAGTAAGGCTAACCAGAAAAAAGGCTTCAGATTGCTAGGGAGCATAAAGATTGGACTGAGGAGGACTGGAAGAAGGTCATGTGGTCTGATGAGTCCAGACTGACCCTGTTCCAGAGTGATTGGAGCGTCAGAGTAAGAGGAGAGGCAGGTGAAGTGATGCACCCATCATGCCTAGTGCCTACTGTCCAAGCCTGTGGGGGCAGTGCTGTGATCTGGGACAAATCTTGTGACATTGCAGAAGCTTACTGAAAAAATGCCATAGCGAATGTGTGCTGTAATCAAAGCTAAAGCCAATCCAATGAAATATTAGAGTGTGTATGACGTTTTTTTTGTTAGCGACTTTTTTTTGGTGAGGCAGTGTATGATTTACTGGTAAAGTTGTTCAGATGTCCTCTGTTGGTTCTCTGTTTAGGACGACCGTCAAACTTTGTGCTACATCTTTACTCTCGTTGCCATGTTTACATTTGCCTCCTGCTCCAGCCGACTTAGTCTTTGATCAGCTTTGCTCTGGTCCGTGTGGCAAACATAGAGGATGTTCTAGATTGTCCTCGGTGCTCCACACACATCAGGACTTCAGGTCATAAATATTAATCAGCTTATTTTTCACAAGTCAGGGCTGCCCTGATCCTCCTGAAAGGGTTTGTTTATTTATTTAACCTTTATTTAACCAGATAAAACCATTAAGATCAGGATCTCATTTGCAAGAGTGACCTGGCCAAGAAGTCAGCAGAACACGTCATAATAAATACTAGTTCATGATAAAAGTTGAAGACAATTAAAAGCAAATCAAAACAATAAATATGACAAGGTATTCACTAAATGAGTTTTCGGGAGCAGTAGGATCACATGACTTTGAACACCTCACACCCATAGATCATCGGGTAAAATCAGCTTTAGAACCTGTAGATAATAATGAGACCTTTGCTGAGTTTGATTATAATTGAGGTTCTGAGCCAAAATTCGGGCCAAAAACTGTGTAGTGTGTTCCCCTCTAAAAGGAACAGTGTAAAATATTTAGGGATGCACGATATTGGGTTTTTGCAGATATCTGATGTGCTGATATTTTTTATTTCATTATCACCGATACTGATATTTCAGATCAAGAGCTCAAATTCTGTGCTTTATAAAAATGGACTCCTTTTTTTCAGTCTTAAAGCATATTATCACATGAACAGGTGTAAAACAAGGCAAACAGCTTTAAACTCTTGCAAAAATGAAACCCTATATTTAAATGTTCCCATGCAGTGATGAGAAGGTGCATCAATTTTGAACATTTGTATGATTTGCTGACATTCCAAATGATATATATGGCAGATATGTGTGGCCGATATATCAGCTGTAAATATGTGCAAAAATTTTAATATAGGCTGATACAGATACTCAACTTTTTAGGCTGATATTGGCCAAAACCAATATTGAACTGATAATATTATGCTTCCCTAAAAATATCCTTTATTAATTTGATTCATTCTGGTATCTACAGGTTTGTCTCACATGATTGAGACCAGGAAAGTTCTGGACCTGAGGATCAACCTGAAGCCGTCCTACCTGCTGGTGCCGAAATCTGGTTTCTACGACAGCACATCAGACCTCATCATCATCGACTTCGGTAGCTTACAGGTCAGTCCTCGAATTGAGTCTGAGTCTGATTCTTGTTCAGCAACAATATTTGAGGTCTTTACAGTCCTCATGGCCTCTTCATCGCCCGTCCAGGTCTTGAAGTGATGAAGCATTTGAATATGTTTTCACAGTTGAACAGTGTTGAGCAGAGTGATCGTATTTCGTCCTCTTCGTCCTTCTCCTCTCTGGAGGAAATCATGGATCGAGCCTATGAGAGGTACAGTGTGGAGCTTCGAAGAGTCCAGGTGCTCTACAGCAAATCAGGTATGAATTTAAATAATGTAAACTGTGTATTAGATTAGATTAGATTGGATAGAATATTTTTAATCCCATTGGGAAGCCTCATTCAGAGAGATTCCAGTCACATTGAATAGTAGTAAACAGGTAACAAGAACACAAGATATCAGAATTAGAGAAGTAAAAACAACTTGCACTTAAAGTAAATAATAATGATAATCAATCAGTTAAATTTTATTTGTTTAGCATTTTTCATACATACAAAGGATAAAATAACATAATAAGTGAAATAAAAAGCAGAAAATTGCATAAAATGAAAACATAAGACCCCCGCAACCCCCGTCCCCCAGTCCACATTCAGTACACACATTCACTTACTCAAACACAAAGACATAAAAAAGGAAATTCTGACAGAAAACAGAATAAGAGGACTGAGGAAACGCTATCTTGACTTAAAATTAGCAAACACAGGAGCTAAATCTATGATGGTAGTTAAAAATCATGCCAAGACATTAGATAAAAATACTAGCGGGTAAAATAAGTAAATACGTAAATAAATAAAAAACATATTGTAAAATAAAGTGTAGATAAATAATATGGCAAAATGAGAAAGCCTAACATCAGGTGCATAATAAAATCGGATAAAATAGGATAATAAAAGGAAAAGCATTTGACAAAGAATAAACTTCCAAATACAAAATCTGAACTGAAATGTAGAAATAAAACAGAATAAAAGGGTTAAAATATGTTAAAATGTAATGTAAAATAATAATGAGTGCAATCAACTAAAAGCCAGATTAAAAAGGTAGGTCTTGGGTTTGTTTTTAAAAATTTGAGCAGTAGGTGCTGCTCTCAGCATCATAATAATCTAAGTCAATATAAATACATGTATACTTTCTGGGTACTGCTCCTTTCTGACCTCAGTCTTCCTGTTACTTCTTATCGCTTCAGTGAAGAGTTTTACAGTCTGATGGCCCACTATGTATAATATAACACATGATATTGTACTATATACATCAGATCTATTTAAGTGTGAATCAGCCCGGTGTTTTGGCTCAGCTAACTTCTGTCTGGATCACAGGAGAGGCCTGGAAGTCAGCTCGGCTGCAGGACTCCTCGGTCCAGCACATCCTCAAACCGATGGATCTAACCGTCCAGCTGGCCAAGTGCATGGTGGACAAAGACGCCAGGATGCCAAAGTACTGGTCCAATAACTCACAAAGTCTCACTCCAGGACTTCCCTCTACCCTCAGTCATTAAATGTTTATGTTTTTAGGTTGAAGGTGTCCGGGGAGCTGCCCCTGCTGCATGTGAAGATCTCAGACCAGAAGATCCACAATGTTCTGGAGCTGGTCGACAGCATACCGCTGCCCACGAAGGGATCCACGCCATCCACCCCCACAGCAAAGGTGCAGCTCGGTTTTCTGTTGCTATGAATGAAGCCAATAAACCAACTGACCAGCTCTGCCCCAGAAGCTAGGCACCGTGATTCCCCCACTTTTAGGGAGAAACTTCACCAAAAACTATTTTGGCTTAATGATGCTACAGTAAAATTATTTGCAGTATTTCACTTTTCCCAAGAAAGTCACTGAGTTTGGGACCACTGATTTCAGAGATGTTCTGATACCCTTGTTTCTGCCTTGTTACTGATACTTGTGCTGTGGGTATCGGCTGATACAGAGTACCGATCTGACACCAGCATGTTCTAAAAAATATCATACTATGCCTGCATGACTGTGATATGATCATCATTGTGGTAAAAACTGGCTCTGGCTAAACTCTTTGTAAAACATGAATAACTACAGCAATGATGCAGCATGATCTTGCAAGTTAGCATAACTCCAAGCCTCGCATCAGCCGGCTCTGACACACGTGTGCCTGTTGTGTCTGTGTCAATTCAAGGTCCCTGCAGGTTGCAGCACAGCACTGTTTTAAGAATAGGAACTGTGCCAGAGTTTAACAATGCTAGACAGTAAATAGATTACTGACTTAATAAATTCTGTAGTATTGGATGGTGCCTGGACTCCACTTGCCGATACTGGTATTGGAATCGGAACAACTCTAATTGTGTGAGGGGATGAGAGGACATCTTTATGTACCAAAGTAACAGAGGAAGAACTTTAGAAAATTAGATTAGATAAGATCAAACTTAATTAATCCCTTGGAAAGACACCTTCAGGGAAAAGAGTTCTGTAGCATTTAATAGTAGTGAACAGGTAAAAGAGAATACAGGATATAAAAATTAAAAGTAAAACAACTTGCATATTAAAGTAAATTTAGGGTGTATTCACAACTGTGGCTTGTTTGCTTTGTTCAGATTCAGGATCAAAATTGATGCAATTGTTTCAGTTGTCACTTGGTTTATTTGTGTTCTCATCACTTTTTAGCCCCTTTGATTGTTCTCTCTTTTCTTTTAATTTTTCTTGCTTTTCTTTCTGTTTATTGTTCCAATCTTGTTCTCTTTTTATAATTTTATTTTATATTTTGGTCTTTTGTATCAGGCCATCATATAGTAAAGCTTTTTTTGAGTTTCTGTATTCTTGGAGGTTTGGATGAGAAAAAGGAGTTAAGAAAGTTAATAAGAATTATTGGAAATGTTAGTTAAGTGAGGTAAGTTTTGTCTGAAGGTGAGATATAACAAGTAAGAGAAGTGATGGAGAGAAACTAGATGAAGTGACAGAACAATAGAGAGAAAAGTTTTCAGTGAAGGAACTTTTCCTCTGGACTGATGGTCTCTGTCGTCTCTCCCTGCAGGTGCTGCCTTTGGTGGAGATGAGACCACAGACCATCAGCCTTCACCCCTCTCTCCTGGATGCCATGGACACCGGTAGGTGCTGCCTCTTCTGTCCTTAACATTTTTCAAGATAGAAGGAAAAGTCCTGTTTTGATTTAGCACAAAAACTCATTTCTTTACAAAGGAGTGAAGATGTGTGTCTTTATTTATGAAGTAAGTTTCTAAAGTTATGTAGGTGATTTGAGAGTAAAATAAGTTCAGGATGTAGCCGCTCATTCTTTCTCGCCCTGTGTTCAGATTCAGATACAAGTGAGAAGTCGACAGATGATGATCAGCGTCTGGCTTTAGAGGAGCTCACAGAACTTCAGTTCAAGTTTGAAGTCAAAGAGGTTCGTTTATTCCTTTGTTTTTTTTATTCCTTTGTTTGTTTATTCCTTTGTTTGTTTGCCTCAGTAGTGGTCATTATGTCATATCGTGCAAAGATTTGGGGAAATACATACAAACAAATTAAGAGCCAATAATCAAACTACAGAAAAGAGTGACTAGAATTATCAATGAAGTCAGATATTTGGAGTTAAGTTAAATCTTCTGTGTTACTAACATTTTAGACATTGTTTAGTAAAAAAAAAAGAACCGGAGATAATTGTTTGTGCAGTGAGTTAAACTCTTCTTGGTTGTATTTAAACAACTTTTAAACCATGAGAAGGAAAAATAATTTGGTGTGCCTATGTTTGAAACAAGTAAAGTTAGAATGAATATTAAATACAGATGTGTTTTGGTGCTTGGGATACATTTTGGAATGAGCTCAGTGATTAATTAAAATTATGTAAAACTCTCAGAAAGTTCAGAAAAACCTAATAGCACAAAATAATTCAAGTATATAAGGTATAACAATTGCACAGTATTTTGATTTTCAGGAGATTATCTTGAATGTTTTTATCCTTATATGTCAATGTTTTCTTTGATTGTAAAGAAAAGGCAAAATAAAATACAAGTTAAGGCTTATAACTTTCTATGTTTGTTCTAAACATTTGTGTTTCCAAAATAAAATATATTAGTTCATTAATTACAAACATATATATATGTTTGTATGAGTAAGTGAATCAGAGGGGTGGAGCCTTCTGTCAGCCTTAAAAAAATGCCTAAAATTAAAGATGAATGAACTTTTTATGTCTGATTTTGTACATTTTTAAGTCAAGTCAACGTTGATTTGTTGAGCACATTTAAAAAACGACCTTGGTTGACCAAAGTACTGTACAGGTGTGAAAAATAATCATACATTCACTTAACAATAATTTTTGAGCTTCTTCTTTGCTCTTTCTCAATGATGAATTCGGGCGTATCCACACAAGTTTTAGTCCCCATTTTGTTGTTTCGTCCACACAAATATGGCCTTCCAGGTGTCCAAAATCAGGCCTCTGAGTGGATGAATAACCCTTGGGTCCCGTGTGAGACGGTATTTTATCTGTTTTTCGTTCAGGTGGTGCTGGAGCTGACCCGTCAGGTGGACGCGGAGAAGACTGTCCTCTCCTTCAGCATTTGGCACCTCGGAGCTGAAGGGAGGAAACGGACCTTTGACATGAGCGTCACGTCGTACCTGCGCAGGATCACTCTGGACTACTGCGACATACCAGGTAAAATAAAAATATATGGATTTAGAATAAGAAGCTCAAACTTCAGAGGCCGAGTCTTAAATTTAGAGCAGCTTTACTTTTATTTTATTTAGTGTTTTTTGGTTATTCTGTTCTGCTTTGTTTTGTGGTGCTCTGTTTTACTTTTTTCCCTTTTATTATACATATTATACATTTGTGATTATTTTGGATTTTTGCCCATGTATTTGCTCGATCGACCCTTTGTGCTGACCTTTCTTTGTCCTGTCAATAAAATCAGTACAGTTTATATTGAAGAAGAAATAAAATAAATAAATAAGTTAATTTAGAGCAGCTCTGTTTATTTTAGACAAGTCCCCCCAGGTCTTTAGATCAGATGAGATTTATTATTTAAAGCATAAAAGCTGCTAATCAGTAGTTAATAGGCCTACACTGCTGTATCAGTTTTGTGCTTCTTTAAGGGATAGTTCTGCTTTTTTGAAGTGTTATGGTGTGAGGTGCATGCTGTACATGGTACTTAAAATTTCACATAGTTAAAAGTAGCGTGGGGTCATCACACCCTACAAGCAGTTTGCTTACATCTGCTTTATTTTCTTTTAATTTTATTTTGAGACATGGTGCAGCCTGTTCTTCTGCCAGCAGCTCAAGGGTAGAACTACGGTCTTACTTGAGTTTTGGTAAAATCACAAATCATCCAAGTTAAAGATAAGCCAGAAGTACAGTCATTTAGACAATATATTTTCTATTATTATTAACCCTTTATTAAACCAGATAAATCCCTTTGAGATCAGGATCTCATTCACGAGGTTCTCCTCTGATCCTGAACATCCTGAGCTGGTTTTACTCACCCTCTTATTTCATCAGTTTGACCACATAAGAAAAGATTTGTTTTATGGATCATTTAATGACAGTAGAAAAACTCTGATGTCTTTCTAACGTGTTGTCTCTGTGCTTTCTCCTCAGATGGCCTGAATAATCCTCTCCACCTGATCAGCTCCTTGGAGCAGCAGGGCTCCGACCTGCTGAAGGTGGAGTTCATCAAGGTGAGCATCCCTGCTCCTCTGCCCTGAATAACAGGACCTGCCTTGGTGCCCAGCCACCCCCTGAGAAGGGCAGGGTTCCCATGTGTCCTGAAAAACCTGGAAAATTATTGACCACTTTTGCAGTCATGAATAACACATGGAAAATGAGAGGAAAAGTAAAATTAATGACTGAATGAATAAATGGATGAATGCTTTATTTTGGTTTAAAAACAAAAATAAAATCATGTTCATACAAAAAAAGAAAACAGACAGCAACCGAAAAAGGAATAGGCTGAAGCCCCAAGGCTTATTTTAGCCTACCCTGTACCATCATAGGATTAACTGAATAATTCACAATAAACATCAGTGCTAGTACATTATTATTTTAAAACACATGATGGCTTAAACTGAAAAACGAATTAACCGGTTAAATAAATTGCGTACAGCCTACATGTCTGTGCCTGGTTTGTGATGCTACCAACCAGTCAAATTTGCATGTCCTACCAGAGCAGTCCTTCTACTCAGTATTTCCATATGACTTTGTCTCTAGATTTACAAACTTTTCAGACACCAGTCAGGACTTGTTTTTCCCTAAAGAAGCCCCAGAAAAGAGATTAACAACTTTTCATGCAGTTTTTAGCTAGCTACTTTATAATGAAAGTAGTTGTCAACACCTGAGATGTCATGAAAAAGTCCTGGAAAATAATTTCTGAAAAAGAGTGGAAACCTTGGAGAGCATGAGGCTCTGTAAGATTATAGGCCATCAAATATTCTTGATAAAAATACTCAGATTTTCTTTCGAGGTCATTGAACATAATTAGACTTTATGGTCTGCCGTGCATTGAGTTTATCAGTAAATTGAAAGATTTAATTTTTTTACTTTACTGTTGTAATTCCTGTACCTTATTACTCTCTGAGTTTGACTGGAAATAAGTTGTAATTTTCTTACCTAACTGAAAAAGTGCAAAATAAAGTCTTAATAAAGCATTTATAAATATAATGTAATATAGTTTAATAATAATAATAAATGCTACAATTATTAGACAGTCAAAAGGAACAACACTCATAATGAAAGAAAGAAAAGAGAAAAAAGAGGAGAAAGTGATACTTAGAAATAACAAATTTACAATACCAGCTTTAAACATGAGCCTGCTTCCTGCTGTGAACATGTTTCTCTGTTTTATTTTTTTTAATCCCTCAGGCTGAACAAAGTGGTCCAAGCTTCCAGACAGCGTTCAACAACACTGAGCAAACTCTGAAGGTGGGTGAAGCAGGTCGTCCCAAATCAGGAAATTAAGTCAATTTATTTTGGTTTACAGCACGCTGTGACTTGTGATTTTTAACCTTCACTTGAGTCGATGGATATTTATGATCAAACAACAACATTGATGTTGTTGTTCCCTGGCAGCTGCTGGTTTTACATTCTACAAAGAAGGATGTGAGAGGATAGACGTAAAACTTAAGGTTCTAGATTCTTACATCCATGAAAAGTTGACATGAAGTTAAATAATGTAAAAATAAATGAACACAGAATATTCTCTCACATTGTGCATTTGGATTTTAATAGTGAAGGGAAATGAAGTGAACAGACTTGAATCATTTGGTGTTGCTACTGATAAATGACCATCACTGGACCTGAGGTTCCTGTCAACGCTCTGTCATTTCAGGTTGAGTTTTCCTCTCTGCACTTCCTCCTCCACACTAAAGCTCTGCTGTCCACCATCAACTATCTGAACACCGCCATGCCATCCAAACCCAGCGCTGGCCGGGAACAAGAGGCCAAAAAACAGGAAGTGGAGAAGATAGAGCAGGGTCGTGCAGGTGCGTCAAAACCCATCGCGTGTTTTTATTTTTGTCTAAATATGACAGGACTTGACCAACTGTGTGTCTCTCTTTAGTGTCTAAAGCAGCTAAAGATGGCGGCGTGTTCAGCTTCAAACTGTTCGCCATGTTGGGTTGTTTCCATGTTGAAGTGTGTGATGATCGCCACAGCATCGCAGACATCAGAATCCAAGGTAAGAAGGTTTAAAGTTAAGTCTATTTGAAGATTGCATCTCCTAAAGTGGGGTCCCTCACCCTTTGCCTCATGGGTGGTCCGAGAGATGGTCCCTCATAAACTTTTCCAGCTGCTGTTTTTCCCTTTTTCCTTAAAATAATTAAGGATAAGCTACTTTTCTTGCCAATAATTTGATTGATATTGTGTTTAGAGTAAAAAATCTCATGAAACAATCAGTACATAAGTATTGATTTATACTGAAACTTTAGGTTTTAAATCACTTTATTCCTGCCCGTAGGAATCGATGCGTCAGTGTTGGTGCAAGCCAAAGAGACCGAGGTGTTCGCTCGACTCAGAGACATCGTGGTCACCGACGTCAATCCCAAAACTCTCCACAGGAAGGTCAGGTTCATGAATTTAGGATCTTCTTTCTCTGCTTGTGCTTTTTGTCTCATAAAACAGATCTGATACTCTTTTTTTACATCTGCTGTTTTTTTTTTTTTTTTTTACATTTTTAGCAAAATAAAAGAATTAAAAGAAAGTAGCAGTCATGACCAAACGTCAATTAATGAATTAAAAACACAGAATTGATGTTAAGATACAAGTGAATACTGAAGACAGTGATATACGTGGAGCTGGGTAATTAATCCACTTTTAATCAAGACTATAAACACTGCCTTACTGAATAATCATGACTAAAGATTACCATGCAACATAACATTTTCCACTTCTTTTTCTCTGTCCATCATTATTGTAAGCATTATTATGAGGTGTTGTTTCTACATGTATATTTTTATGTGTGACCGCTCTTAAATATTACTAAAGATGTTGTCAAAAGCACAAATGTTCAGTATAAGCACACGGACAATGTTTTTAAATCAGTGAGTAATCGAAACAGTAAGGTAATTACAACACAAACAATAACTAAATCTAAACCACAGCACAAACAATAAATTGATCTCAACACAAAAAATATGACTTAATCACAATACAAACAATAACTTGGTTACATCACAAGCTTTAAGTTAATTACAACACAAGCAATAACTTAGTTATGACACGAGTGATAAGTTAATTACAATAAAGTAAATCACAACAAAACAATTACCTTATTACAACAAAAACAGTAACTTAATCTGAACAAAAAATACAAATTATCATAACACAAACAACTTGATTAAGACACAAGCAATAACTTTACCGCAACACAAACAAAACCTTAATTACAACTAGAGCAATATCTTAATCACAACGCAAACAATAACTCAACCACAACACAAAAAATAACTTAGTCACAACACAAATAATAACTTCATTACAACACAAACAATACATTAATTACAAAACACACAATAAATTAATTACTTCACAAACAATAAGTTACAACACAAACAATAAATTAGTTACAACGCAAACAATAGGCCAATCACAATGCAAACAATAGGTTAATCACAACGCAAACAATAACTTTATTATGACACAAATAATAACTTAGTCACAAACAATAACTTAATCACAGAACAAGCAATAACTTAGTCACAAATGAAACAATAACTTAGCCACAACACAGACAATAGGTTCATCACAAAACAAACAATAACGTAGCCGCAACACAAACATTACCTTAATCACAACACAAACAATAGGTTAAACGTAAAACAAGCAGTAACGCGGACCAATGTGGACTCCGAGGAGCACCACATGGTCAGTGTCTGGGGTGCCGACCCCCATATTTGGGTCCATCCTTAGAGCTGATGCTTCCTTGCCTCATCCTCCTCTTCCTCCCTCCTACAGGCGGTGTCCATCATGGGTGAGGAGGTGTTCAGCTTCAAACTGTCCCTGTTCACGGGGGCGACGGAGGGAGAGGGGTACAGCGACATGTCCAAGGTCGACGGGAAGGTCACCATGCGCCTGGGCTGCATCCAGATCGTCTACCTGCACAAGTTCCTGATGTCACTGCTGGTTAGATTTATTTTTATTTTTATGAGTGTCTGTGAACAAAGTGATGCTCTGATGTGTTCTCACAGTCTGCACCGTTCTACACTTTTGTGTTGCAGCTTTGTGTGAAAGTCGATGTTTCATCCACTCTCTACGTCCCTTAGACAAACAGGGTTTCAGAGACATCTGCCTGCTCATGCACAGAAATGTTAAACATACTGTTTTGATGCTTTTATTGATATCTGCTTCCGTTGGCTTTTTATGTGTCGTTCTTCCTCTTCCTGTTGTACAAAACAAGTTACCCATAGGAAGGACACCTATGACAGCCAGCTTTGATTACAAATGTCATGTTTGAGTCTTTTTAACCAGGAGAGAGCCAACAGGGCATCAAAAGTCCCCTTTCATAGACTACGATCACTGCCACTTTATTAGGTACACCTCTCTAGTCCAGACAGGACCTCCTTCACCTTCAGAGCTGAAAAATCTCAGAGATGTTGGTCCATATCTCCATGACAACATCACACAGCTGCTGAAATCCATGATGAGAATCTCCTGCTCCACCACATCCCAAAGGAGGTCTATTTTATTGAGATCTAGTGACTGTGGAGGACACTGGAGTACAGTGAACTCATGTTGAAGAAATCAGAGATAATCTGAGCTTTGGACATGGGGCTGCTGGAAGTCTCCATCAGAAGATGGTCCACTGTGGTCATTAAGGGATGGACATGATCACTAGTAATACTCAGGTAGACTGTGGGGGTGTAAACCATACTCAGGTGGGATTAAGGGGACCAGTGTCAGCCTGAACCGCTGATCCTGTCTTGGATCAGGCACCTGTTGTGGTTTCTGCTGCTGCAGTCCGCCTGCCTCAGATTGGACGTGAGTTCAGATATGATCTTCTGCAGACCTTAAGTTCCTGTTGTCTGTCAATCATCTTCAGCCTTCTCTGACCTCAGGCATCAGCAAGACATTTCCCAACTGAAGGTCACTGGACATTCTCTCTGTTTTGGACCATCCTCTGTAAGCCCCAGAGATGCTTGTGTGAGGAACAGTTTAGATGGGCCAGCCTGTCTTGCACAAACGACTAAAGTCCCATAATTCTTCTTCAATTTGATGCTTAAAGCTGGTGTCTACGATTTGAAACCGCAGCCTGCCCCTCCTTCCCTCACCTCTCCCCTCCGTGTTCCAAGATCCCGCCCCCAGCTCGGGTTGGCTCATATAAGCCCCCTCCGGCAGAGCTACGAGCGACTAGCACAATATATCAGCAGCAAACTCAATCAAAAACAGCTCAGCTCAACTGAAAGTATCAAACACGACAGACATCTCCCTTATAACACGCAGCAGTAGCCATTTCAACTGGACCGGCGGCAATGCGGGTTTGGCGCCGCCAGAGCAGAGCCGAGTGTGGGGGAGGATTAATCTTTCTCAGCCTGTCCTCCCCAGCTCAGCTTACAGTGCTAACGATTAGCGACTAACAGGCTAACCCGCTCCCCTACAAGTTATTAGCCCGTACAGGCACAAACTAACCAGAGTTATTCAGCAGACATCTCCCACTGTAGTAAACAAAGCCATTACCTTATCAACCAGGGGCGAAACGGCCGATGCTGAAGGTCTGACGGCCGGCTGAGGCTATTCGTTAGCCGTTAGCCCGCTAACAGGCCTCCACCCGCGGGCAGAGCTCCGCTGGGCCCAAGGAGAGGGAGGCGGATTCCCCGGTTCGGGCGCTAGGCTTTCCTGCTCCATGATAGTTCAGTAGCTAACGCTGCTAGCTGCTCACCGGAGGTAGAGGGAGGAGGCGGGACCATGGGCAAGATGCTGCGCACTGCGAGTGAGGGAGACGAGGGAGAGGGGAGAGGGAGAGGAGAGGAGAAGGGTGGTCTGCAGCCAGACTGTCTTGGGAGAGGGAGGCGGATTCGGGTTCGGGCGCTAGGCTTTTCGGCTCCATGATAGTTCAGTAGCTAACGCTGCTAGCTGCTCACCGGAGGTAGAGGGGAGGAGGCGGGACCATGGGCAAGATGCTGCGTACTGCGTAGTGAGGGAGACGAGGATTGGATGGACTCATGGACTAACTCACGGACCAATTAATAGTTGCAGGTTCTTAGGCTTGATTGGTCAGCTAGTATGCAGCTTTTCAGCGGATATACTGAATGGATTTTTTTCGTTCTTTTTGGTCTTTATACTGTGTAGATAGGACCATAGGACCATAACAGCCTTATAAACGGTGTTATTAATATGTACAAAGCTTCCAAATCGTAGACCATAGCTTTAAGTCAGGCTTCAGCAGGTTGTCTTGACCATGTGTATGTGCACTGAGTTGCTGGCTGTTTAGCTATTAAGTTGAATAGGTGTACCCAATTTAGTAGCCTGGGTGTTTTGGTGAACTTTGAAACCTTCTGATGCAGTATATTCAAATAAAGTAAATGAAGTAAGGATATAAATAGGAGGGTCAGCTAAGGGAAAAGTCTTTGTATCTTCAGGAGTATAGAAAGTTGTTTAGGCATAAAATTGATGTTCTGGATATCAGCCATAGTTCAGCTCCAGTAGTACTCAGATTTAGAGTACATGTACCCAATTTAGGTCAATCAGTGAGCAAGAAGACTTCGGTAAAGCAAAGTTGTCTACTTGAGCACAATTGGGCTTTACAAGTACAAATAGAGTTTAAGTTTTTGGTTGTAATTTTTTTAAAGTCTACTACAAGTAATAGTAACACAAAAATGTCAACTAGTAGATGATTTTGCTTTACTGTAAAATCTACTGGTGCAAATGTGCCAAAAACCTTTACAAGTAAAGCAGACTTTTTGTGTTCTAGTGCTACTAGTAAACTCAGAATATGTCACTAGAAGTAGTGGTAGACTGGTTTTAGTCTACTAGTAGTACTAGTAAAGCCAAAAGATTCACTAGTGGTAAAAGTAGATCTAAACAAATGGAGCAGAGGGGAATAAACCAAATCCAGCAATTACCTGATTGGTTGTAATAAAAACCAGTGGGAAGCCTAGATTTGTCTACTCCTGCACTAGTAGACCAAAATGTAGGACACATACTCCAAATTTGAGAACTAGTAGAGCTGAAATACTGTTGATATCACTAACATTAAGTTTATATTCAAACGACTTTCTATACAGCAGCTTGTGGTATGCAACCTCTTCTGTCTTTTTTTTTTGTATATGTAATAGTCTAAGGAGTGACCATGTCCGTCTGTCTGTATAAGTGTTACAGTCTAAGGAGTGACCATGTCCGTCTGTCTGTATAAGTGTTACAGTCTAAGGAGTGACCATGTCCCTCTGTCTGTATATATGTAACAGTCTCAGGTGTGACCATGTCTGTCTGTCTGTATATATGTAACAGTCTAAAGAGTGATCGTGTTCGTCTGTCTGTATATATGTAACAGTCTAAAGAGTGATCATGTTCGTCTGTCTGTGTATATGTAACAATCTAAGGAGTGACCATGTCCGTCTGTCTGTATAAGTGTTACAGTCTAAGGAGTGACCATGTCCGTCTGTCTGTATAAGTGTTACAGTCTAAGGAGTGACCATGTCCCTCGGTCTGTATAAATGTAACAGTCTCAGGAGTGACCATGTCCCTCTGTCTGTATATATGTAACAGTCTCAGGTGTGACCATGTCCGTCTGTCTGTATATATGTAACAGTCTAAAGAGTGATCATGTTCGTCTGTCTGTATATATGTAACAATCTAAGGAGTGACCATGTCCATCTGTTTGTAAATACGTAACAGTCTAATGAGTTACCATGTCCGTCTGTCTGTATATGTAACAGTCTCAGGAGTGATCATGCCTGTCTGTCTGTATATACAGTTGTGCCCAAAAGTTTACACCCCCCAGCAGAATTTCTGATTTTTTGGCCTTTTCTCAGAAAATATGAATGATAACACAAAAACCTTTCTGTCACTCATGGTTAGTGGTTGGGTGAAGACATTTATTGAAAAAAAGATTAGTTTACTCTTTTTAAATCAGAATGACAACAGAAACTTAAAAAAAGACCCTGTTCAAAAGTTTACACCCCCTGGCAGTTTTGGCCTGATAACATGCACAAAATTTGACACAAATGGATTTGAATGTCTACTAAAGGTAACCATCCTCACCCGTGATCTATTAGCTTGTAATCATTTTGTGTGTATAAAAGCTCAGTGAGTTTCTGACCTCCTGACAGACACGTGCATCTTTCACTGCGATGAAATTTCAGGGTTCTGCATCATAGGTAAAGCAAAAGAATTGTCAAAGGGTACTGCGAGAAAAGGTATTTCAGCTGTATAAAACAGGAAAAGGATTTAAAAAGATATCCAAGGAATTGAGGATGCCAAGAAGCACTGTTAAAACTCTAATGAAGAAGGGGAGAGAGAGGGATTCTGTTCAAACCAAACCACGGTCAGGCAGACCAACAAAAATTTCAGCTCCAACTGCAAGGAAAATTGTTCAAGATGCAAAGAAAAACCCTCAAATAACTTCAGCTGAAATACAGGACTCTCTGAAAAAAATTGGGGTGGATGTTTCAAGATCCACAATAAGGAGACACTTGAAGAAACATGGGCTGCATGGTCGGGTCGCCAGAAGAAAGCCATTTCTACGCAAATGCCACAAAATATCCCGCTTACAATCCAAACAGCACAGAGACAAGCCTCAAAACTTCTGGAACAAAGTCATTTGGAGTGATGAGACCAAAATTGAACTTTTTGGCCACAACCATAAACGTTACATTTGGAGAGGAGTCAACAAAGCCCATGATGAAAGGTACACCACTCCTACTGTGAAACACGGAGGTGGATCACTGATGTTTTGGGGATGCGTGAGCTACAAAGGCACAGGAAAATTGGTTAAAATTAATGGAAGGATGAATGCAGCATGTTATCAGAAAATACTGGTGGAAAATTTACAGTCATCTGCCCAGAAGCTGCGCATGGGACGTTCTTGGATGTTCAAACATGACAATGATCCAAAACACAAAGCCAAATCAACCTGCCATTGGCTACAGCAGAATAAAGTGAAGGTTTTAAAGTGGCCATCTCAGTCTCCTGACCTCAATATCATTCAGCCACTCTTGGGAGATCTCAAATGTGCAGTTCATGCAAGCCAGCCCAAGAATTTACAGGAGCTGGAGGCTTTTTGAGAAGAGGAATGGGCAGTTTTACCATTTGAGAAAATAAAGACCCTCATCCACAACAACCACAAAAGACTTCAAGCTGTAATTGATGTTAAAGGGGGAAATACACGGTATTAAAAACTGGGGGGTGTAAACTTTTGAACAGGGTCATTTTTTAAGTTTCTGTTGTCATTCTGATTTAAAAAGAGTAAACTTATCTTTTTTTCAATAAATGTCTTCACCCAACCACTAACCATTAGTGACAGAAAGGTTTTTGTGTTATCATTCATATTTTCTGAGAAAAGGCCAAAAAATCAGAAATTCTGCTGGGGGGTGTAAACTTTTGGGCACAACTGTACATTACAGTCTAAGGAGTGACCATGTCTGTCTGTATATATGTAACAGTCTAAGGAATTACCATGTCCTTCTGTTTGTATATATGTTACAGCCTAAGGAGTGACCAGGTCTGTCTGTATATATGTAACAGTCTAAGGAGTGACCATGTCTGTTGTCTCACTTGTTGCATGTCTCTCTCTACAGCTGCTGGTGTCTCATGTCTCTGTTTGATGTCTTCTGTTCTTTCAGGCTTCTTTTAGCTTTCAGTATGCGTCTGCCGATGAGGTACAGCTCCCAGCACGAGCTCTGAACTGCACCAGACTGCTGCTTTAGCTTCACTCAGAGACTCACTGCACCTTCAGTCCACATCCACATCATCTGGTCTTTGAGCAAAACAGTGCAGTGTGATGGATTATGATTGGAGCATCTGAATGACCAGACGTGTTCGCAGGAGTCTTGTTTGCACAGCCTGATTCACTCGATGCTGAAAAATAGGGACTCATGCTCTTCATGCACAACAGTCCTCCTCCATCAGTGCTATGCAAATCACTCAGCTGTCATCATTGAGCCCCCCCCTTCCCCCCCACTGCCCCGCCCCCTTTTAATCACATGACCTCTGCCTGTATGACCTCACGACCCTCTCTGAAAAAAGTTTAACTTTTTAAGATTCATTTTTGTTTCAAATACTTTGGTGAACTTCCTTGACTCGGTCAGAAGGCCTAATCCCATCTTAACTTCACTAAACATGGACAAACGTGGACAGGAAACGACCTTGAATCTTGAGAGCAGAGGTTTGAGGGTAAATGATTGTCTGTCTCTCTATGTAGCCCTGCTATTGGCTTTCAGTTGGCCAATGGCGTACCCTGCTTCTTGCCTATTGACAGCTGGGATAGGCTTCAGTCCCCCCGTGACCTCTAAAGGGTCAAGATATTGGATGGATGAATCATTAGACTGAAGAATGACTTTGTCATGAAAATCTTATATTTCAAAGTATATCCAAAATAATTTTAATGTACTGATGTCTTCTTTCTTAAATAATATTCCATATGCTTGACTAAGCAAATTAAAAAAGCTTAATTGTTTAAAAAAGAGTCAGTTGGCTTGAATTTTACGTTTATTTCAGAGTAGCAAGTTGCATTTTTTGAATTTTAACAAAAAGTTAAGCTCAGCTAGTATGTAGATTTGGAGAACGTGTACTCAGTTTGGGTTGACTTGTTTTAAATAAAAATTTAACAACCAAACAGGGTACTGGATTTGGTAATTATCCCTCCTACCTCATTTAGGTCTTCTAGTACAACTAGTGAATCTTTTTAATTTACACGTACTACCACTAAATTAAAAACAATCTACTTGTGCTACTACTGAAATATTTAAGTTTACTTGAAGCACTAGAAAACAAAAACTTTATTAGTAAAGGTTTTTGGAATGAGGAAACCTTACTAGTTAAGCAAAATATTATATACCATTAGGTAGTTTTGCGTTAGTAGTACTACTATTCATGCTTTGAGTTTTTACTTGTAAAATTTTTTAAGCCTACTTGCACTACTAGTAACATAATTGTATACTGGTAGATGATTTTCCTTTGCTAGTGAGGTCTACAAGATGCTAATGTGCTGAAAATCTTTAATTGTAAACTTATTTTTTTTTACTAGTACTGCTAGTAAACAGAATATATCTCACTAGTAGTACTAGTAAACTGTTTTTAGTCTACTCGTACTACAAGTTGGCTCAATGCAAATGAAGTTAGAGGGATCATAACCAAATCTTGCTCCCTGATTGGTTGTAATATTTCTGAAAACTAATGGGAAGCCTGGATTTGTTTTTCCCGCCCGTTTATTAGCATATAAAGCATATAAAGCATATAAAGCTTGTTTATTTGCACTAAGCACAAGTGAACATCTTTAAGTCTACTAGTTCTACTTAGTTGAACTTCATCATTCACTACCCATGCAAAAGTTGACCACAGTTGAGCACATGTACTCGAAATTGTTACTGCACAATGGGGAACAAATCTGAAATATTGAATGAAAGCAACATTAAACCTGTACCCATAAGAATATAAATCCAAACAGTTTGTCCATCCCTTGCCAGTTATTTTGTTAGCTTAATAACTCCGAGCTTTAACGGTTCACTCAAAGGTTTTGAAGCAAAAATGATCTATTCCGCTTTTGTCCGAGCAGCGGCCTCCTCTGACTTTGCTCCTTCTCTGTTTCCCTCTCACCCTGTAACGCTGCTCCATTTCTCCTCTAACTTCTTCCTCTTGCTCCTCAGATGTTCATCGATAACTTCCAAACGGCTAAAGAAGCTCTGAGCGCCGCCACGGCTCAGGCAGCAGAGAAGGCGGCGTCCAGTGTTCGTGGCTTTGCTCAGAAGAGCTTCCGCCTGTCCATGGACATAAAGCTGAAGGCTCCGCTCATCATCATCCCCCAGTCAGCCACGTCCCAGAACGCCGTGGTGGTGGATCTGGGTCTGATCACGGTGCAGAACAGCTTCAGTCTGAAGCCAGCTGATGGTTTCCCTCTTCCTGCTGTGGTGGAGAAAATGGATGTTAAGCTGACTCAGCTGAAGCTTTCCAGGTAGCACATGGCAAAATCTTAAAAATCAATGTGATACTAAACTAAAAAAAGGGAACAATTAATGGATAATTTAGGATATCCAAGATGAAATAATGCCCTGAGAAGTCATCAAGACCCAAACCAGAGACAGAACTTTAATAAAATGTTTTTTTTTCTGACTAGGACCACAGTAAAACAAGGCTCCTTTCAGCCGGACTTTGAGATCCTCAAACCAATCAACTTGGAGCTGTTGATCACCAGAAACCTGGCTGCTGCCTGGTTCACAAAGATCCCTGGAGTCATAGTTCAGGGAGTCATCCACTCCCTCAATGTGAGTCCCATAGTCTCTGCAATGTTTATTTTGACAGCACTTTTGCTTTTAGTTTTAGTCATAGTTTAGTCATTTAACTTTTAGTCTAGTTTTAGTTGATGGAATCTGCTGTAAATTTGGTCGACTATAATATGAAGTGTAAAGGATAAGGCATTTTTATGTTTCCTTCAATTTCTGAAGTCATGTTTTACTCTTGGATAAAATCAAAAATCTAATAACTAATGAACAGGAACAAATGGTCCTTTTGTGTGAAATGCAGTCCCCTTTATTTAGGCTACCTGGCAGAGCATCTCAGTTACAATACCAGAACTGACAACAGACAGTGAACCTGCTCTACATGAATATATCAATTCATAAAGAGAGCAGCTCTGATTGGATCGCTCCACAACTTATCCCACCACCACCAAGCTAAGGCAGCTGTGATCGGATGTCCCTCTTAACTCATCCAACATTTCCACACAACCAAAGTAGCTGTGATTGGATATATTCCTAACTTGTCTCTACTTCCTACATGACCAAATTAGATCTGACTGGTTTAAGTCTCCGTCAAACATTTTAGTGTTGTTTTTATTTATTGATGAAAATGTCAGCTAATGTACTTTTGGTTTTTGTCCACATGCACTAGTTTTTATTTTTAATAAAAAAAAGATTAATTATTTATTTTTGTTTATCTTCATAGTGCCTGTTAAAGTGCATAAATACATGCATGTCATACCATGAGTACATTGAGCTCTCAAAGAAAAAAAAAGGAATGAATTTCGTAGACGTGAGCACAGCGAGAAAGTGAGCCAAATGCCCTTCAGTGAAATATCTGGGAGAAAAAAATCAATTCACATAAGTATCTGGATTTTTGTCTGATGATTTTTAAATTGATTTTCTTGTTCAAAAATCTTTTTTTTTCTAATTTAAATGCTTCATTTTAGTCTGTTTTCGTAAGCCACTTTTAAATGCAATCCAGACTTTTGATGAGAGAGTATAAACAGCTTCTTGAAATATATTTCTGAATAAATTGTAAAAATGAACTCACATGTGATGCGTGTTTTCCCAGATATAGTCTGTGGGCATCATCAATGTTCATATTTTTCGCTGGTGTTAAAAAAGCTAAAGATTGCAAAAAACGGCAATATCATAGAATCTCAATTTTAATCGAATCGGAAGCTAAAAAATCACAAATTGGGAGAAAAGCATATCGTCCCAGCTCTATTCTATAGCGTACTATATACATCAGTATTTTTTCCTGAGGGTCTTAATGATTTATGTATTTCACAGATCAACAAATCTCATTTTGCTCTCTCAATAAAGTCTTCCTCTGCTTTTCCACCCATATTCTAAAATAAAATAAAACTTAATCAATTGATAAGTTATATACATTAGGAAGAGGACAAAGAAAGAAAATGACCTTCACTAATAAATAGATGAAAATAAACTAAAACAGAACAGAAAATGTAATAAAGAGTGTTTGTTTTCTCCCTTATAACCAGGCATTACTATATATACATTGTGCAGTTGTTTTCATCGGGGTAAAAAGGTTGTTGAAGAAAAACATGACAAATATAATTAGTCGACAAATTAACACTAGTCTCTGTACTGAGATAAGCTGTTCTTTCCTTAGTTGTGATGTGATGTCTCTGTGTTGTTAGATGAGTCTAGGTGAGGAAGATCTTGGCGTGCTGATGAAGATCATGGTGGAGAACCTCGGGGATAGTGGTGCAGAGCACAGCATGGATGTCAAAAAGGAGGTTGCTCCAGGTATCTGCATGATCTGAAATATGACTCAAACTCTCCTGGTTTTATGTCTCTGATGGTTTGTTTCTGTTAATGTTTTATGATAAAGAACAAAACTGCAAACAAACCAAGAACTGATATTTTGTCTTTATTTAAAGGTTTCAAAAGCTAAAAGCTACTACTAGAATAGATTATTGTAACGCTCTTCTTTCTGGTCTTCCACACAAAAAAATCTACCCTCTTCAGCTCCTGCAGAACTCAGCTGCACGGATGCTGACGGGGACCAGAAAGAGAGCCCATATTACACCGGTTTTAAGGTCTCTCCATTGGCTACCCATTTCTTTTAGGACAGATTTTAAGATTCTTTCACTGGTTTTTAAAGCTCTTAATGGTCTTAGTCCTTCATATTTATCAGATTTGCTTTTACCGTATGAGCCCATTAGAGGCCTCAGGTCTTCAGGAAGCTCTCTGTTAACAGTTCCCAAAGTTAAAACAAAAACTTACGGTGAGGCATCTTTTTACTACAATGGCCCCCGCTTATGGAACAGCCTACCTGAAGACCTGAGGGCTGCACCTAATGTTAATGTCTTTAAAAACATACTCAAAACCTACCTTTTTAGTCGAGCTTTTACCTGAATTACCTTTTAGTGTTTCATTTATTTTTTAGTACAGACCACTTTTTATTATTTTATCTTGTCTTATTTTTTATCTTTTCTTTTTAAAATCTTTTCTATTTTCCTTATTTTATTCTCTAGTTTTCCTGTTTTATTCCTCATTTATTTATTATATATATATATATATATGTATATTTTAACTTAATTTCAAGTATTTTTTTTCTTAATTTTTAAAAACATTTTCTTATTTTATTTTATGATATGTTTAATTTTATACTTTTAACCTAACCTCCAGTGTTTTCTCATTTTTAAACCTTCAAGATGGCGTTTCCTCAGTACGTACTGGGTACATCAGTGTGCTTTATTATTGTCTTTTATTTATGATGCTTTTTATCAACACTGTGTATGGATTGCTGTGTGGGTGGGTTCAGGGGCTGGGTGGAGTGGGTGTGGGTCATAATTTCTTCATTTAATTCATTTGTCTGTTTGTAAAGCACTTTGTGCTACATTTTATTCGTATGAAAAGTGCTATATGAATAAATTTTGATTGATTGATTGATTGATTATTTCCATCAATATTATCTTAAATCAATCAATCATTCAAACTTTATTTGTGTAGCACTTTTCATACAAAAATTTGTAGCACAAAGTGCTTTACATAAGGAATAAAATAAATTCACAATAAATGACATAAAAAGTAGACAGTTGCATACAAATGAAAATAGAAAGACCCTGTCCACCCTCACAATCCACATACAACGCAAACACAGGAGCTAAAACTTAAATTATTATTAAAATAAAAATCACGAGAACATATATGTATGTGTGTATATATATATATATATATATTTATGTATATATATATATATGTATATATATATATATATATATATATATATATATATATATATATATATATATATATATATATATATATATATATTATAGGGAAAGGAAGGTAAATAAATAAATTAATACATTTGATGAAATTTAAATAATAATATGGTAAAATTAGATAACCTAAAACCAGATGTGTCATAAAAGCAGCTAAAAGTAGGATGGTAAAAGAAAAGCAGTTAACAGAGAATTTCCAAATAATAAATCTGAACTAGAATCTTGAAATTAAACAGATTAAGAGGATTAGATATAAATAAAAAGGTAACAAGAAAGAATAATGACTTTAATCAGCTAAAATCTAGACTAAAAAGGTAGGTCTTGAGTTTGCTTTTAAAAATCTGAACAGTAGGTAAATACTTAACCATTTACTGATATGATGATATATATGTGTACATAATAAAGTCTGTTATTCTTAAAAACATTTTTTGTGTTTGTCAACCTCAATATCTATTCTAAGTTATTGTAGCATTTTTACCGACATTTCTGTCTTTTCTAATTGATTTTTTTCCAAATATTTGCGCGTTTTTGTGTCATCACCAACTGTTAGCTTTTAAAACCTTTTAATCCTACACCGTGAAAATGTCTATTTTTTGGTTTGTTTGTGTTTTTCTCCATTCCCTGAAGTGTTACTGGAACCAAACTAGGATTTGATTTGTTCCAGTTTTTCAAACATTAAATAACCGTGATTTAATGGTGATCTCTGCCAAACAGTTGAGCTGGTTGTTAATCATCTTCCTCCCTCCTCAGAGAAGGCAGAGCTCCTGGAGCAGCAGGTGGAGGTGGTGCCGTCAGAGTCTAACGGTGCAGAGGTCATCACAAACGGAGATTCGACTGAAAACACCATCAACGTTCTCCTCAACTTTGAGCTCAAAGAGGTAAAACATCCACACAGTCGGAGCATTTTGAGAAGTTTGATTCAGATTTGATGGACTGAGCCCTTCACTGACAGCAAGCAGCAGATGAAGAATAACATCAGAAATGCTTCTTTAACCCCTTGAGTACCAGTTCAACGGTTTGAGGGATATTTGATGTTTAGAAAAACAGAACGAAACAAATCATTGTTACATCTGCCAAGGAGGCTATGCTATTGCCGGCGTCTGTTTGTTTCTCTGTTAGCAACATAACTCAAAAAGTTATGGACAGATTTCGATGAAATTTTCAGGAAATGTCCGGAGGAAGGAACAAATGATTATATTTTGGAGACCGTGATCTGGATCACCGTTTGGATCCAGGAATTTTTGAAATGATTCTTTAACATTGTTTGATAGGACAGTTTTCAGCATTTGTGCATGTTACTCCACCCAAAATAGTCAGGGCATTTGGAAAATAAATACAGGACAAGTTTCCAACAGATTCTACAACTTATCAATGACTGATCTGAATTCTGGGAAAATTCCAGATTCTCTGATCCAGAACAAGAAAAATATAGATATCCTTGGAATTTTCTTTATAGCAAGGAAACAAATAAAGGCATAGACTTGCAACAAACACCAAAATATAGCCAAGATACTGTGGAATCTGGAGTGTTCAATCTGATTTGTTGTATCTTCAAAAACTTTGGAGCTAGATCCAGGAGAAAACCACCATGACGAAAAATGTGATTTTTGTGAATAACTACTGAACTAAAATAGATATCATTATGAATCCAATGCTATTGGTATTTTTCATGGTCAGGGAATCTAAACATTAAGATGAAATAAAGGTGGGACTAATGTTTATGGTGAAAATCACAATATAGGTGAGGACTGTGGAGCTGAGGAGATCTGCGCTCTCTGAGTGTGAAGACAGAAAACTACAAACCATAAAACCAGTATATTCTTGGTGTTGGATTAATAGGTTTTTACAGCTAACATTAGATCATGTGATGACATAAAAATGCATGAATATAAGGCACAAAATCCATTAGAATAGGTAAAAATGTTTGTGAATAAAATGGCAAAAATAACTTAAAATAGATGATATTAAGAGTGACATATGTCATCATGTCAGTAAATGATTAAGTATTTAAAGTGATAATAATAGTTGTTAGTTTTCTTTCTTTGAAATCCCACACATAGACAGTATTAGCCCTTCTGGTTTGTTTGCAGTTTTTTTCTGTACCCTCAAACGTTGATACATGTGTTGTGTGTTTTTAAACACATTAAATATTCCTGAATTTATTGACCTCTGCCAAACAGATGAGCTGGGAGTGAATGGAATCAGTTTGAGGTCATGAATAATAATAATAATAATGATAAATTTTTTTGTATAGCACTTTTTAAAAAACATTGGTTTACAAAGTGCTTTGACAGCAATCAGGAGCATAAGACAACAAAGCACAGGAGTTTAAACACAAGGAAAAAAGAACAATCGAAAAAGGTTAATTAAAATTAAAGAACATTTAGGACAAACACAAATGGCAAAATGAAATTGAGAAAGTTCCACAACACACAAATAATTTAACCCCCCCAAAAAATCAATCAAGTGATGTTTTTCTTTTTAAAACAAATAATTCTACCCTATAAACCTTTTGGGCTCATTTCCATGATAATGTTTAAGCTCAGTATAAAAGCAAAATCACCCCCATGCAGTGTTAGCAAAGAAACGGTCTTGATCCTGATGCCCTGTATTCCTGATTCTGTGAAGGTGTTACTGACCCTGAAGAAGCCCATCATGGGGAAGGAGTCCCCTTTCCTGGTCTTTCATGTGGCTCAGCTCGGCATTGATACCAAAGTCAGAAAGTACGACATGTGTGCCACAACCTACATCAGAAAGATCACCCTGGAGTGCCACGAGTTTAAAGGTAAGACCCTTAAAGCAGAACATTGTTCCCTTTTGATATTCCTGTGGTCCACAGACTGTCACAGGATCGAAGGCTTCTCTGTAACTGGACTTTTTTCATGCTTTTTTTGCTGGTCAAAAAAGGCTAAAGTGTTTAGTGTAACAGCTTAATGATCAACAGCTTATTTAGTTCGACTGATTGAACATTATTGATGCAGAGCTGTTCAGTGTGTATCCATCCACTGATAAAGTTTTTGGTTTCAATAAAGTGCTGCTAATTAAATGTAAAAAGGTGGATCTCCCTAACTTCATGGGTGCTGTGTATCCAGTGATGTGTCTTTACCTCCGCCAAGGAGGTTATGTTATTGCTGGCATCTGTTTGTTTGTTTGTTTGTTTGTTTCTCTGTTAGCAACATAACTCAAAAAGTTATGGACGGATAGGTCAATGATCAATGAAATTTTCAGGAAATGTCCGGATTGGGACAAGAAACAAATAATTTGATTTTCGGAGTGATCCAAATCACCGTCTGGATCCAGGAAATTTTTAAAGGATTGTTTAACATTGCAAGGAGGACCATTTTCAGCTTTTGTGCATATTACTCCACCAAAAATAGTCAGGGCATTTGGAAAAAAATAGGGGACAAGTTTCCAACAGGTTCCACAAGATATCAAAGACTGATCTGGATCCCAGCAAAATTATGGATTTTCTGATCCAGAACAAGAAAAATTTAGATTTCTTGTATCCTCAAAAACTTTGGAGCTAGATCCAGAAGAAAACCTACATGATGAAAAATGTGATTTTGATGAATAGCTACTGAACTAAAATAGATATCATTATGAATCCAGTTGCTAATGGTATGTTTTCAAGGTCAATGAATCTAAATATTTAAATGAAATAAAGGTGGGACTAATGTTTATGGCGAAAATTACATTATGAGTGAGGACTGTGGAGCTCTCCAAGTGCTTTTCTAGTTTTGAAATGTGCTGTCCTTGTTATTTTTTGTTTGTATTATGTATTTTTTTGTTGTTATTTTTGGTTGAATTTAAGTAAGTCATTTTGAAAAGGAATAAGGGGTGGGACTAGATATGTTTGTCACTTTTTCCTACACCCTTTTCGAACTGAATCTTTTTTTTTTCTTTGCAAAGATTAGTGATAGAAAAAAAATGCTGTAGTATTTGCATTTGCTTACTTCTACAGTTTATTTTGTTGGATTTGTATAGATGTATACATATAAACATTTTTACATTAAAGTTCCAAATAAAAGCATTAATTCAGGTTAAAACTGTATGATTTTTTCATTAAATTAATTTCAAAAGTTAAAAAATTTCCATGATTTGGGCCATAGTTTGTCATTAAGGAGTGATGGTGGGTCCTGAAGCCAGATCAGTAAAGAGCCACCATTTTACAGTGCAGCTACGGCAAATCTTCATCCAGTTGCTCCTCAACAAGAGCCACGAAAAACAAAATTTAATCAAGAGAAAAGCAAAAGGGAGTGTAAAACCCAGAGATCCCCTGAAGTACAATAGACCAACTGCCACACCCCTGGTATACGCCTCCATTTTTCAATGACTTGGGCTAATTTTCTTATTTCCTTGTTTTGAGCTGATAACCAGAAGCAGGTTTAGCCTTTTTTGTTTTGTTCTGATGAGCTGAAGGATCATGGGACTCTGAGTTTTGAGCTGTCTGACTATAAATTTAAATGTTTTGTGTTAAAACTGTTTTCTTTTGCCTCTCTACAGCTGATGCGCATGCTTCTTTAGCACACATGGAAATCCTGTATGATCTATCTACCTCAGATCATATTCCTGTAAAGACTGTTATTAGGTCTGAGTACATACCTGCTACTGTAAAACATGCAAGTAACTTTAATCCTGGTAACTTGGACTGGTCCTCTCTTTCATGTGGAGATAGTGCCTCTTACTGTGAGGACACTGATCAGTCGTTGAGCAACATATATCTCTCTAGAGTGGCACTCTCTTGTAAAAACAGTAATTGTACAGACATTAAGCATAAAACAGATATTTCTGCAATGTATACAGATATTGTCTCAGCATTACTTGAAGCTAGTAAGCCTCACCTTAAGCGCAGAAAGAGAGGAAAAGTTTGGCCTGGTTGGAATACTTATGTGGCTGAATTCTATGCTGAGGCTCGTGAAGCTAAAAAAACTGGCTGAATGGTTGGCAGTACAGTGATGAACCATCTTATGTACGCTGACGATTGTGTGATTTTTAGTCCGAGTTCAGCTGGCCTGCAGCAGCTCCTTAATGTATGCTCCATGTATGGGGAACAACATGATGTGAAGTACAATGACTTAAAAAGTGTGATTATGATATGCAGAACCATAGAAGATAGATGTATGAATTTTCCTGACTTTAAACTCTCAGGTAGTGTTCTAAATATCAGCAGTGAAGTGAAATATCTTGGTCATGTGATCACAGACCAACTGACAGATGATGAGGACATGTATCGTCAGTGTCGTATGTTGTATGTGCGGGCTAATATATTGTCTTGTAAATTTGGTCATTGCACTGGTGATGTGAAGCTGACTTTGTTTAAAGCGTATTGTTCACCTTTGTACTCTGCACATCTGTGGCCTTCAGAAATTGCAAGTGGCATACAATGATGCTCTGAGGATACTTTTAAAAAGGTCCAGATAGACTAGTGCGAGTGCGCTGTTTGTGGGTGTGAGTGAACACACTGCAAGCAAATCTGAGAAACTTAATGCACAGGTTCATCTGCCGATTAAATGATTCTGAGAATCAACTTGTTAGGGCACTGGTGAATATTATGTACAGTGACATACGCTGCACTTCCCAGTTTTGGGGGCACTGGTATAAGTGCCTTTTAAAATGAATTGTTAGTCTATGTTTTTTATTGTTGTCTGTCTTGTTGTTGTTGTTGTGTTTTTTTTTTTTTAATCCTTTTTACATATGGACCTTGAGTCTGAAATAAAAGCCTATCTATCTATCTATCTATCTATCTATCTATCTATCTATCTATCTATCTATCTATCTATCTATCTATCTATCTATCTATCTATCTATCTATCTATCTATCTATCTATCTATCTATCTATCTATCTATCTATCTATCTTGCTCTGTGGGTTTGTCATTATTTTCAAATCCAAGGTTTTGTTGATTTATTTCTTGACAAAAAATTCTTCTGTGGGGTTTAATCTGAGTCATTTAGTGCTAAAATCCTTGTGTGATGGTTAAACAAAACTAAAGTACTTAAACAAAAATCAATTGAATCTTGATGTCAGGAGAGAGAGTTGGCTGGCTCCCTTTGTAACAAAATAGATTTAAGAAATAAAATAACAGCTCCTCATCAGGTCAAACTTCCATAGTGGCTATGCAAACACACTGTCGCTGGTTATGCCATCAGCGTGCATTGGCAAGATCCCCATCTTCCTCTACATTGCTGCTCCTCTGTGTCTTCCATGGGCACCCAGTTTCCCAAGTAGGCAGCCAACACCACGTAGACAGGAAGTGACTGGACCTTCGAGACCTGGCATCCAAATTCACCACAGAAACATCAATACCTCCTCCAGTTTACAACCAAAAGAAACACAGAGACACATCCGTGACCACAGTGTTAAAGTTTTTTCCTCTGGTGTAGAAATGGAGGTGTCATCAGTAGGGATGGGAATCAAAAACCAATTCCAGTTGAGAATCGTTAACAGCTCCATCAAAGAATCGATATCATTAATCTTTTTGCTTATCAATTCCCTTATCAATTCCATCCACTGACAGGGTTCAGAAGCATCAGAATTGTGACTTAATCCTAACTGCACCTACTAGACAACCTTAAGTAAGTGGACACACCAGCAATTTGCAGAGGCAGTTATACATGCTGTGACATGTGTTTGACATTGTTGCCACGAAAATCAGACCAACATTTGCTCACATGGGAAATCTGCAGGAATCGATAAGGGAATCGTTAAAGAATTGGATCGATTAGCAGGATCGTTAACAGCATCGATATTGATAAAATCTTATCAATTCCCATCCCTACTCATCAGTGTGATTCTGTTTGACTGTTTCAGACTGGAATGGTGACCCACTGTGTCTCATCAGCTCTTCAGTGGAGTCTGGATCTGAGCTGCTCAAAGTGCAGTACTTCAAGGTAGGAGCAGCAGGAGGTCTCCTTCAATATCTCCACCTATGACAGAGAGACAGAGTATTTATTATTATTATTTATTATTATTTATTGTATTTAAAGACAATCTAAATCTACGCAGCTCTGTTGGTTTATCATTTAATCTTTGGTTTACACTAATTTTAATTTAATGTTTTATGTATTAAGTTTTGGCAACGTCAACATATGTTTTCCATACTAATAAAGGTCTTTGAATTGAATTGAAATTGAGAGAGAGAGAGAGAGATAGAGATAGATAGATAGATAGATAGATAGATAGATAGATAGATAGACAGACAGACAGACAGACAGACAGACAGACAGACAGACAGACAGAATGATAAAGTAGGTAGACAGACAGAAGGACAGATTGACAACAGCTAAGTACCTGTACGTCTACTCCCCTTCAGTGACCCCCTCTGATTGTGGATCAGGTTCTCCTGAGACCATCTCCTGGTCTTAGAGGGTTTCAGCCGAATTCTGTTTGTAGTGCTCCAGTCACTGAAGGAACATTCGTACCTTTTGAATGAGGCAGGACTCAGATCTGGATTTGAAGAAAGACCTTAAAATAACAGCATGAGCAGATAATTAATTCATAATCTATCCACACTGTTTCCTCAGGCTGATCGCTCAGGACCAAACTTCTCCACTGTCTACAGGAACACAGAGAAGATGATCAATGTGAGTCATTCACACACATCATGTATCCCTCATGTAGCGATGCACTGTTTGTTAAAATCAGGGCCAGTGTTTAAGATAAGAAGTCATTACAAGACTCATGTTTCATTTATCTGTTCAGCCCCTTTTTAAGCCTTCTGCTCCAAAATGACAAAGAAAAGAGTGCATCTCTGCAACCACAAGGTCTATTTGAATTATTTTGGTGTCATAATAGAAGAGATTTGTCCAGATTGTCCAGTAATTATCAGTATATGGTAGGGCTGGGACGATATGCTTTTCTCCTGATTCAAATTTTACAATTTGTTAGGTGCCGATTTGATTTAAATTGCGATTCCATGATATTGCCGATTTTTGCAGTCTTTAGTTAGCTTTTTAAACACCATCAAAAAAGATGAACAAAGATGATGCCTACAGACTAAATCAGGAAAAATACACATCACATGTGAGTCTGTTTTTAGGATTTATTCATTAATAAATTTTAACCAGCTGTTTACTCTCTCTTCAAAAGCCTGGATTGCATTCCAAAGTGGCTTATCAACACAGACTAAAGTGAAGCATTTAAATTTTGAAACAAATCTATTTAAAAATCGTCAAATAAAAGATCCCGATACTTATGTGAATTGTTTTTTTCTCCCACCCCTGTATATGTGTTACTAGGACAGAGTAAATGAAGATAGAAGTCAGAATAATTGAAAATTTCATCCTCGCCTAAAAGAAAAACATTTTTTAATTGTGAATTTCTCTTTGAAATGACATTGGAGAGGCTGTTAAACACTAAAAATGAAAAATATAATATTTTAACATCATCTCTGCAAAGGAATATTGTTATGAAGTGATGCAGAACAAAATTGAGGAGTTTTTTTAACAATATGGTCAGGCGAGGAAGTTGAAAAACAGTTCACTTTTTCTTACGTTTTTGTGCAAGTATTCCTGAAATCGGGTACTTTGGGGCTGTAGAGGTTAAAAAGACCTCTGTTGGTGTCATTCTCCTATAATGCCAACATTTGAAATCACATCTCAGTTTGACCAACAGGTCATTTTTCCAATAATCTTCTCTAAATTAGCAGTAAGTGGTGCAGGACGTCTCACTTTTCTTCTCATGTTTCTTCCATGGTTCTTTGAATCACTGTGTCAAACTACAGGAAGTCTTCTCATGCATGCAGAGGAGGGGGGCCTCGTTTCCTGTACAGTAAACACCTTTATGCTAACCCATCTCACTCTCTCCTTCTCTGCAGGTGACCTTCACTTCTCTTGACGTCATGCTCCACAGTGAGGCTCTGCTGTCCTCCATGAACTTCGTGTCTGCTGCTCTGTCGTCCAACAAGTCCTCTTCAGACAAAGAGGTCAAACCAAAAGCGGAGGACAAGGCCGTGTCATCCAAGTCCAGTCAGTGCAACACTCTCACACATCATATGATATGTTTTCCAGCACAGGCATAGTTTATATACCAGAGAAAATCTAGAATGTGTGTTGGAGGTGGTCCAAAAATAACTCAAAGAATCTAGACACTGGTATCATGTAAATAAATTATCCCTTAATATTGAAATAAAAAGCTTCATGATATTTGGTAATAAAGACAAAAACGTTGATGCTTCAGTAAATATAGAAGAAAGTGAAATTAATTTAGTGAATGAAATGAAGTTTTTAGCTCTTTTTAGTGATGATAATCTGCCTTGGAAATCACAATGAATGGAATAAAAGGGAAAAGAACAAAAACTATTTTTATGTTACACAAAGTAAAGGATGACTTAGATGGTAAAGATTTGTAGCTTTTGTATAATTCATTGATAGTTCCATATCAGACCTTTTGTGTTGAAGTCTGGGACATTATGTGTAAAACTTTCAACCAGCCAATTTTCCTTTGACATGAAAGAGCAATAAGAATTATTAGTAGAAGTCAATACAGAGATCCTTTGAACCCTATATTTGTTAAATTGCAGATGAGTTAGTAGATCGCAGTATCTGTCAGATTATGTATCAAGCACCTCAGAAATTTTTACCAATCAACATCCAGAACTGATTTTAGAAAAGAGAAGGTTGTGATAAATAAAAGGATTTTGATTATCTAAAAAGCAAGACTTGGGACTAAACTGAAAGAGCGCCATGCTACAGTGAGAGGAATCAGTTTCAGAACAAAGAAACCAAAGAAGCTCAATCAAATCTTGTCTTTAAAAACAGTCTCAAGGTCAGTATCAATCAATCAATCAATTTATCAAACTTTATTTGTATAGCACTTTTGTAATACAAAGTGTTTTACATGGGGAAAAAAGATAAAATAAAATAACAGTAAATGAAATAAAAAGCAGAAAATTGCATAGCTGCATAAAATGAAAACAGAAGATCCCCGCAACCCCCCTCCACCAACCCACATTCAGTACACACACTCACTTACTCAAACACACAAACATTAAAAGGAAATTCTGACAGAAAACAAAATAAGAGGACTGAGGAAACGCTATCTTGAATTAAAAATGAGGAAACACAGGAGCTAAAACTAAACTAATAGTTAAAAATACTCAAAAATACTAAAGGGTAAGGTAGGTAAATGTGTAAATATGTAATTAAATAAAATAATATAACAATATAAAATAAAAGTTAGATAGATAATATGGTAAAATGAGAAAGCGTCACATCAGGTGCATAATGAAATCAGCTAAAATAAGATAATAAAAGGAAAAGCATTTAACAAAGAATAAAATTCCAAATAAAAAATCTGACCTGAAATATAGAAATAAAACAGAATAAAAGGGTTAAAATCAGTTAAAATATAATGTAAAATAATAATAAATACAATCAGCTAAAAGCCAGATTAAAGGTAAGTCATGAGTTTGTTTTAGTTCTTACTCTGGGAACAGTTAAACAAGTATGTTGAAATGTGTTAATCTAAGTCTGGTTATGTTTGTTTTGTGACAAAGTGTGAATTAGCAAGTCGTCTTTTTTGTTGGTTTGTTTTGTTGGCAAATAATCTGAATCAGAAATATTCCATTGATCCCCAGGGGGTAGTACTGTTGTTTCAGTTCCTCTCATACACAGTGTAGCAGTCGGACATTTCACATGAAGACATTAGAATAGATAGGAGCATTATTTTAAGTAAAATAAAGTAAAAGTAAAAATGAAAATTAGGGCTGTCCCTTTAGTACAGTAATTAGATTTACAATGCAAATGACTGCGTTATAAAAAAATAATTGCAAGATTAATTAAAGCCAGAAACATTTTAATATTGAAGGATCCGTACATGGCAGTGGCATATCACTTCACAAATGCGTCGCTCGTCAAACCAAACAAAGCCCAGGTGACAACAGGAATGGCATATTTAAGACAGTCTTATTTTATTTCTTAATTTATTTATCTATATTTGTACTGCATTCTTAATAATGCACCGGGCCTAGTTGTTTTGCTGGATGTCCTCGACCTTTTTCTTATTTTGAATTTGATTTATGAAACACAATGAAAGTGGAATTTGAGTTGCCTGATTGAGCTTAGAAGTTTTTGGACAAGACGCCCTGACTTTGGTTTTATTCAATCACAAATAAAAATGTGGATTACTAATCTTTTCTTCTTAGTGTATTCATTTGATTAGTCATGCACTACAATTTTATAATATCCTAGAATTCAAATTCTTTAACTGGGGACTTTAAGCAGATAGCGGATTAAAAATGCTATTAATTAGTTTAATTAATTACAAATACTGTCATTAATTAGATTATTTTTTTAATTGCCTGACAGCACTAATAAAATACAATAAAATAAAAAAAATACAACTAAAATGAAAATACATGAAAAGAGCATGAAAATTAAGTAAGCAGGTTGCAACATGCAGAGCCTTTAATTTATAAATGTCAGCTTCCTTATGAAGGAAATATAAATAAAAATTAAGTGGAAATGACACTCTGATTGAGGTGGAGGTATGTATATATACTGTTTAAAGACATGTTGGCCTGCAGCTCTTGTTAATTCGTGTGACGTGTAGAAATGTAATATTCTGTGAGTGGGTTTTCTGCTCCTTTTCATTCACATGTTTGAGATGTTTTTGTTTGTGTTAAACTTTTTATTTAATTACTGACTGAAGTAAAGCCCTGAACATGGACATAGTGAAGACACCGATGTCGTCTTTTTGCCGTCAGCTGCCCTGGTGCCGCCTGCAGACAGCGAGGTGATCGATCTGAAGGTGGTGATGAACCTGGGAGCTTTTAACGTGCTGGTGTGCGACCTGAGCTGCAACATGGCTGACATCAAGATCCAAGGTGCGGATTCACACATCAGCTTTTTGTTGTTTTTTTGCTGTTGTCTTAGGACAAAAACACTGATTTATCGTCTTTGTCCTGCAGGTATCAACGGCTCTTTGCTGATGCAAGGAGCTCAGACTCACATATCAGCTCGTCTGAGAGATTTCCTCGTAATCAATGTTGATCCGAACAGCATCCACGATAAGGTCAGTCATTTGATTTAAGAAAGGTCAGAAATACTACATAATTTATAATTATAAAATCATCCCAATGTGGCAAATAATTTAATTTTGCCCTCATTCTTTATAGCTTTTGCGTCCCATATCTGCCTTGTCTAAGTCCTCTGTTAGACCTTTTATGATCAGGCTCACCGTAGGCTGAAAAGACTCCTCTAACTCCGTCCTTTAGGCCATCTCTATCGTGGGTGACGAGGTCTTCAGCTTCACCATGAGTCTGACTCCAAACGCCACAGAGGGGGCTGGATACGCAGACACCTCCAAAACTGATGGTCGACTGAAGCTGAATGTGGGCTGCATCCAGGTGGTCTACCTGCACAAGTTCATCATGTCTCTGCTGGTGAGTTTTCAGTCTATCAATCAATCAAATTTCCATACAACATATGGAGCACAAAGTACATAAACAGAGAACAATGAGGACAAACAAACCAAAATTAAGCAAACAAAATAATGATGATAATAAAAATACGTATATATATATCAAAGACCTTGATTTAACAGAGCTGTGTGTGAGTGAGTTTACAATGTGTACAATGAGAAAACACTGGCGATAAAAGTGAAAAAAACCCAAACAGATCATAAGTAATAACAGAATTAAAATAAGGAAATGGACTGAGATAAATAATAAAAGACTGTTTGGTAGGAATAATAAAACAAACAGCTTAAATATATAATGGGGCTGAATGATATATCGTCATTGTATCTTTTTCTAGATTTGAAAATTCAAGATATTAATATAGAAAAAGCAACAATATAAACAATGTAGATTTCTTAAAAATAAATCTGCACTCCCCACATTCTTTTGTATTATGATGATTTATTTTTCTGGAAGATGCTTGGTTTTCACTGAACCCATAGTCATTTTGTATTGTATCTATATTGAGATATCTGGCATGATGAGTTGTGAAATATTTTCCATATCATTCAGCCCTAATATATGATTCTATAAATGATGATTCAATAAAATGTAAAAATAGGGAAGAAATTATGTGCCGTAATAACTAAAAACTGCCTCATTGTGAATCTTTGTTTAGACTTTAGGCATGACTAAAAAAAACTCCACCTGAAGATGTGAGGGCTCTCACAGGCCCATCTGATAGGCGCAGATCAGATAAACAGCCCGGACCAAGACCGTTAAGAGATTTAAAACAAATAAAAGAACCTTAAAATCAAGTTTTCATAAATTTGTCTGATTTCATGCAGTTTTTTGCAGATTGATGGAGATCTGCTGCCAATATGGCCCTAGAGGACCCAATTTGGGGTCTGCTGGGGCTCAAGAGAAAAGCTTCTCAAAGCAACCGCACAAGGATGTTTAAAATATTAATTGATATATTGTTAAATTTGGCTTTTATTTGAAAAAATGCATATATTTTGATCTTTGGCTCAATATGCACTGTTCTTCAAAATCCTTGCCTGACCATATTGTTACAAAAACTCTCTAATTTTGCTCTGCATCACTTTATAACAAAAATCCTGAGCAGAGATGATGTAAACATTTTTATTATTAATTTTTTGATTTTTTACAACCACGCTAGCACCATTTCAAAGTGATACTCACAATATATTTATATTTTTTGTTTTAGGCGAGGATGTAATTTTCAAATTATTCTGACTTCTGTCAGAAAATGTCTTTTAATTTTAGACATAATTAAGTCATCTTAATTGTTTTAATTTTAATCTAGTTTAAGTTGATGAAACTTCACAATATTTTAGTCGATGAAATCTGCTGAAATTCATTCAACTAAAATATGAAGTGTAAAATGTAAGGCTTTTTTTATGTTTCCTTGTTTTTCTCAAGTCATGTTTCACACTTGGATAAAATGACACATCTAATAACTCTTTATTGAATGCTTGCTAAGTTTTCATGTTCAAATGAACAGAAACAAATTGAAATGCCACCTTAAAGCGTAGTCAGCTCTGAACTTATCCAAACTTTCCACACAACCGAAATAGCTGTGATTGGATATTTTCCTAATTTCTTTCTACTTTCTACATGACCAAATTAGGTCTGATTGGATTAAGTCTCCGTCAAACATTTTAGTCTAGTTTTTATTTGTTGTTGAAAAAGTCAGTTAATTTAGTTTTAGTTTTTGTCCATGTGCCTTTGTTTTTATTAGTTAGGTATTAGGTATTAGGTATTGACGAAAACTATGACGAAAATAATTAGTCAACAAAATGAACGCTGCTGGCATTAAGAGAGCTGCATTTGTATTTCTCACTCTGATGACTGTTTTGTTTCATCAGAACTTCACCAACAACTTCCAAACGGCTAAAGAAGCTGTTAGCGCTGCGACGGCTCAGGCTGCAGAGAAGGCGGCGTCCAGTGTCCGAGACTTTGCCCAGAAGAGTTTTCGTCTGTCCATGGACATCAACCTGAAGGCCCCGCTCATCATCATCCCCCAGTCCTCCACCTCCCATGATGCACTAGTGATGGATCTTGGGTTGATCACAGTGGCTAACAGCTTCGATCTGCTGCCTGTCAGTGGAAGCCCGCTGCCGGTCATCATTGACAACATGGACGTTCAGCTGAAGCATCTGAAGCTCTCCAGGTCAGATTCATGTTTAACTTTGGGAAAAGACAGAAATCAAACTGATCCTATGCTGTTCTTTCTCTGGACTTTTGAAATAAAACAATTATGCTGAACTTACTGGCAATGAAGTTTCGATCCAGAACCTTTCCTTTCTTTGTTGATCAGGACCTGTATGGACCCATCTTCAGGTCAGCCCAACATTGAGCTTCTTGAACCTGTAAACCTGCATCTCAACATCAAGAGGAACCTGGCAGCTTCCTGGTACAAGAAGATGGTGGCTGTGCAGATCGATGGAGATCTGAAGCCCATGAAGGTAGGAGGAGAGTCAGAGGATGATCATCGTGAACCTTAAAGTTAGTGTAACTAAATTAAAGAGGTTTGGCTGTTTGCATTTACACTGTAATCAAAATAAACCTTCAGTAAGAGACTAGTTGCGGGCTAAACAACCAAAAACACCTGTTTGGAAGTCCAAAAACAAGGCCTTCAGTCCATCCAGATTTTGACATCTCTTAACTCTCTGGCCCTCCCTGATAAACTCACACTTCAAACCCTCAAGGTCCAAACAGGTTCATGCAGGAAAAGGGCTTTAAAAATCGTATATATATTTTTTTTCCACTTTCAAAGCTTAAATCTTTTAACTAGCTTCAGCCCTTTTCAGAACTATAAAGGTTGTATTTATTTGTATTTTTGTTTGTTTAAATATTTTTGTTAGGTTTTGTGTCATTATAGCAGCCACTGTTTTAACAAGAAAAATGCAAAGTTGTTTTGAGTATAGGAGCCTTTTATATGTTGATTACAACATTGATTTTGATTGATTTTGGAGATATACAGGTTTGCACTAAAAACTCACACGTAGGACCATCACGGCCCAAACAGGTCCCTGCAGGAAAAAGGCTTTAAAAATCGTATAGATTATTTTTCCCAATTATCAAAGCTTAAATCTTTTAATTCGCTTCAGCCATTTTCAGAAATATAAAGTTTGTATTTACTTTTGATAATTTTTTTTATATTTTATGACATTTTTTGTCATATCATCAGCCACTGTTCTAACAAGAAAAATGCAAAGTATAAGCTTTGGAATGCAGAGTGGATTGTTTAAATGAAGTTATAGGAGCCTTGTATATGTTGATAACAACACTGATTCTTATGCATTGTTCATTTTGGAGAAATACAGGTTTACATTAAAAAATGGCCAAAACGGGTCCCTGCAGGAGAAGGGCTTTAAAAATCTTATAGATTATTTTTTTCTGCTTTCAAAGATTAAATCTTTAAACTAGCTTCAGTCCTTTTCAGAACTGTAAAGTTTGTAATTATTTTGGATAATTTTTTAAAATATTATGACATTTTGTGTCAAAATAGCAACCACTGTTCTAACAAGAAAAATGCAAAGTAAAGGTTATAAAGAACAGATTGGATTGTTTGTAATATAGTTATAAGAGCCTTGTATATGTTGATAACAGCATTGATTTTGATGCGTTGTTAATTTTGGAGAAATACAGGCTTACATTTAAAAACTCACACTTAGGACCCAGCAGCATTGCCTTAATAACAAGTACAGTATTTACAGATCTGTACATCTCAGAAATAATTCGATCACCATAGTGGAAAAGAATAAATGAAAATATAGTTCTCTTGTTTTGTCATTCATGCTGACTGCCTCCGAGTGAATGCTTTGATTTGAAAAGTGTGAAAGGAACTGATGAGGGAAATGTTAAGTGAGAACTCTGCTTATTTTAATTCCCTAAACTAGTTGTGACTAATTCAAAATATTTTTTTCTATTCCCATTCCTACCAATGACTGAAATAAAATAAGATAAAATAAAAATTGCATAATTTTAATAATTCTAATATGCTGACTTTTTCATATTTTGTTAGCTATTTGTACAGTTTATTGATCCACATCTATTGTATTAATTATTTAAATTATATATATGTTTTTTTTTTTTATTTGATTTGATTTTTTATATCTACATATACTTATTGATATTTCTAATTTAGATCTATTTTTTTCTCTTTTCTCTTTCTCTTTTCATCTGTAATAATCAACTGCTACTGATTCTTAATTTCTCTGACGGAGTTTTTTCTAAAGGGATTAAAAAAGTACCATATTATCTAATCTAATGTAATGTAATCCTACCTATTCATTTGACCTTTAATGCATGCTGCTTTACTCCTGTACTTAACCCGGTGCTGCTGCACAGTGGAAATCCCCCTCTGGAGCTAAAAAAAGAATTATCTTCATAGACACTGTAGTTAAAGAAATATAAATATGGATATGGAAATTGAGGATGAATACAACAGAAAATGCTCAAGCATTCGTATCTCTATGCAGTCACTGAAGAGTTTCTCCACCAAAAGGCCATAAAATGGACCAATGACCCTAAAACCTTCAGACCTCTCTCAGTTTTTAGTTCCTGCCTGTGACTGAATCTCTCTGACTGACTTTTTCTGCTCTCGTTCGTGCAACAAGTGGTCAAGTAAGCCGCCAAAGGTACTGCCTGTGTCTGTAGCGCTGAGGCGTAGACCCCGAGTGTCCTCTGTAGTGATACCTGAGACCAGCTGGTCTGTAGAAAGTCCACGTTAGACCACATGACCTTCTTCAGCTGTGTGATTGGCAGTGTGGTGTTTGATTACCGTCTCCTCGGTCTAAAGGTGGAGCTGAGTCAGGACGACCTGAAGGTGCTTCTGAGGATCCTGACAGAAAACCTTGGAGAGGCCAGCAGTCTGGAGACCACCGCCCCCAAACAGGAGACCAGTCTGCAAATCTCAGCTGCAGGAGGCCCCCCGACAGGTCTGACAGACAGATTATATTTACTGAATATACTGAAGCCTGTTTTTATGAAGTATGAGCTTGTTTTAGAGTTGATTAACCTTGTTTTCAGATGATGTTGAGAAGAAGACGGTGAGCTGTAATGAAGAGGAGGAACCTCTGGAGACCATGAAGTTCAGCTTCAACATCGAGTCTCTTGGTCTGGTTCTTTACAGCACCGACCCAAAGCAGGTGAGATGGTCTATTAGAAACCTGATCCTGGGCCTGTAGTATGTTGTAAAGAATTTGAGTCAGTGTAAAAAAGCACAGAAAGTGGGGTGCTGGTTTGGCGGAGTGGTTAGCAACCAGGCACCCCATGTATTTGCTTCTGTCGGTCCAGGTTCGAATCCCGCCTGTGACCAGTTTGCAGAGTGTCTTCCCCTATTCTCTCACCCCCTTTCACAAGCCTATCCACTGTCTCTCTCCCATCAATAGAGGCACAAAAATGCCCCCAAAAAATACATTAAAAAAAAGAAAAAAAAGCACAGAAAGTTAAAATAAACTAAACATGTATAGGTAATACCAGACTTGCCTTAAAAAAAGAAAAAATCAGTTCACATCAGGGGACGATTTGATCATCTTTGAAGATTTTTTAAATAATATCATCTTTATTTTTCATTGTTTTCATGAGAACAACACTCAGTACAACACAGGAGAATTTTTTTTTTCTTTGATATACCCAAATACCGATGCGTTTCCAGACAGATGTGTATCCCAAATCAAGATGTGTTCAAGTATCAGCATTTTGCTGCCCTCGCTGTGACTGTTGTTTCTTCTCCCTGCAGCCCTCCGAGCTCAGACATCAGGAGAACCTCCGCCTCGGTGAGTTTGCTCTGCATCTTTTGAAGACTTCAGGGAAAATCCTGAACAACGGCAGCATGGAGGTCAACACCATCCTCACCGACTGCACGCTGGACGATCTGAGGAGTGGCATGGCGAGGGTCACATCACGGTAAGATTTACATAAGGTCAATATTCTGTCTGTCTCTCTTCAGCTCTCATTTGATCATCATTTTAGTTTATTTTTCATAACTTTTATTTATTTTTTTTTTCATGAAAGCAACACTCTATATAGCATGGGGGAATTTTTTATCTTCATAAGCCATACCTAAATACTTCATCCTTCAGTGTTTTCACAATTAGGTCTCTCAGTTTCCACTGCTGCTGTTCGGATTTCTGTATACTGTCCATTTTTCCCATTTGCTCTTCTTATGGGTTTGTTGCAGGCAGATCATATGAGTCAGTTTTCTCTTCAGTCATTTACACTTTGAGGACCAGCTTGATTCCACTTCCTTGTTATTGTCAGGATTTTTATTATTTATCCTTGCACACATTTCTCTGAGAAGTTATTAAAAGTCAAATATGGAGACCCTCAAAGGCAAATTATATACTATCATTTTGGTTATTTCTGTATTTGTTTTTCCTAGTAAGTCAAAATTGTTGAACATTCCCAAAATACATGACTGTAATTAAAGGGACTGTGAGGAGTTTCTAAGTAATTGCAAAAAAGTCTCACTTTTAGATGTATGCCTGATTGAAATACACACTTTAAGATGAGTTTTATAGCATCAGAATAGGTTATCTATAAATGCTATTCCCTAGCTTCGCGGTCGGGTCGGACAGGGCTGGACTGGTCTGGATACTCAACTTCGGGAACAAGACAATCAAAACTAGAGCAAATTTATATTATTTGGACACGTCTTAGAGCACCGGGCTGTAAGTAGCGATATATAGCCAGCTACAAAACTACGATACTAAATTTTCCAAAAATTGCTTGTTGTCACACATCGAAAACTACCGCTATGTAACTAGAAAGAGATGCATTACCTCGTCGCTTTGTATCCTGTAAGTTGTTGAAAAAAGAAGTTGTAAAGCAATGCAGAGTTCTGAGGAAGGTCCGGTCTGCATCACAACAAACACATGCTTTGGGTTGCACACTTCTTTTGGTGCGTTCCAGTTGTAGTCAGAAGTAGGAATTTCCGGGTTCAGAGTAGGAAACTGCAACTGGAACGTCCCCGAAGTCGAAATTTCCTACTGGGAACTCGGTGAAACCTCGCCACCCCCGAGTTGACAATCGAAGATGGATGCCCCCAGTGTAAACAGTTATTTAGCTCCTGTAATAATCAATTTATTTGCACTTCTGACTGGGGTGTGTCGCTCTAGATCAGCTGTATACATCGTATTGTTAGACTTATATTTATGAAAATGCTGCCATAGTGATAATCACATTCTTCATGTGATATTTGTGAACAGCAACGCCGGGAGTGTTAACAACAGCTAACAATAGCCTGGTAGATCGGGATGTTTTTTTTCCGACTTCAACTGGAACGCCGGTAAGTTGGTGATGGTGTCACTCCCAGTTCTCATAGGTAGCAGAGTCTTAATGTCGCCGGTAATAGATTCTCCTCATAGCACCTTTAACATTTATTGAACTACAGTTTCTCCAACATGGGATGAATTAGTTCATTTATTTAACTTTGATTTAGGTGTTATCTAATACAGTGTGAATTTTGTTGACTAATTATTTTCATCATAGTTTCATCAACAGCTTTTTTCCACCTGAAAAAAACCAGACGGTAACAAATACAAACAAGTGCACATGGACATAATCTAACATCATGCATTGACAAATAAAAATAGACTAAAACAGAGACTTAATCCAATCAGAGCTAATTTGGTCATGTAGAAAGTAGGAACGAGTTATGAATATATCCAATCACAGCAGCTATTTCAGTTGTGTGGAAAGGTTGGATGAGTTCAGAGTGACATCCAATCACAGCTGCCTTAGCTTGGTGGTGGTGGGATAAGTTGTGGAGTGATCCAATCAGAGCTGCTCTCTTTATGAATTGATATATTCATGTAGAGCAGGTTCACTGTTTGTTGTCAGTTCTGGTATTGTAACTGAGATGCTCTGCCAGGTAGCCTAAATAAAGGTGACTGCATTTCACACAAAAGGAACATTTGTTTCTGTTCATTTAGACATTCAAGCTTTTCATGACTAAATTATGACTAAAGCTAAGCAATAATTTAGGCAAAAGAGTATAACTGAAACTAAATCGAAATATACTCTCAAAATTATCATTGGTGCAATAGTAGATACAATTTTTCTGAGAACTCACTCCCTCTCTGATAACTAGTGGTTGTTTGGTAGTTTTTCCACAGATCTTGTCAATCTTCAGTTGATGTTTCAACATCGTGTTTTGTTTTGTTTTTAATGAAAAAGTGCTTTAGACTGAAAAAAGCTGTTTTCTGATTAAAACCTAAAATCTTTCTGAATGTCCTGGGTCAGATTTTGTTGCTCTATTTGCCTTAGTAATTCACCTTTTTAAACATTTTAGCTTTTATACTTGCAGTTAGGTTAAGCTCCAGAAATAACAATTAGATGTTTTGCTTGCAGTGATCACATGCTCTGTCCCGTTGTGAGGTCACTGTGGTAGGGCAGATGCTGGGTGCCCCACACATGAGTCTTTCCGCTCCCACAATCACACAAATCATACCTTAAATCAGCCAAACTCTTAACTCAAGCATGAATTCCTTTCTTGTGTTTCTGGCGGCTTTAGGATGCTGGGGCGCAGAGATGAGCAGAGCTCGGAGGCGATGATCGATGTGACGTATCGTCAGAGCCCTGCAGAGAGGGAGGTGGTCTCCGTCCTGCAGAAGCTTTACCTTTGTGCCAGCGTGGAGTTTCTGATGGCCGTCGCCGATTTCTTCCTGAAGGCTCTGCCGCAGAATCCCACGCCCAGTGCTGCTCCCGTCCCGAGTGAGAGGCTGCCGCTGAAACAGACGGCAGAGCCTCGAGCCGAGGCCAAGACGGGTAAGAATAGGAAACTACTCACCGGCATGAGAAGGAAAGAAATATTACAAACAAAACAGCATCTTTATAAAAGACTGGATAAAAACTATAAGCAGAAAATACTGAGTTCTTGTGAGTCAGTCAGTTTTGCCAGAAAAATAACTGTGGGTGTTTAAATATAAGGCATGTAACATTTAGTCGATGAAATTTACTGTAAATTTAGTTGACTAAAATATGAAGTGTACAGTGTAAGGTATTTTTATGTTTCCTTGAATTTCTGAAGTCATGTTTTATACTTGAATAAAATCAAACATCAAATAACCTTTTATTGAATGTTAGTAAAGTCTGAGTGTCTAAATGAACAGGAACAAATTTTTCTTTTGTGTGAAATGCAGTCACCTTTATTTAGTCTACCTGGCAGAGCATCTCAGTCACAATACCAGAACTGACAACAAACAGTGAACCTGCTCTACATGAATATGTCAATTCATAAAAAGAGCAGCTCTGATTGGATCACTCCACAACTTATTCCACCACCACCAAGCTAAGGCAGCTGGATGTCCCTCTGAACCCATTATTCTAAATAAAATAATCTTTCCCTAAAAGAAATGTTTGATGTGGTTGGGTATCTTTGTGTTGATTATTTCCTCCATTACTTTATGCATATCAAACCAGAAAGTTTTCAATTTAGAACACTTCCATAACATATCACAGTGCTTTGCTTCTTGATCCCCAGAGCAACGCCAACATTTGACGTCTTCTCTCGTATAATGACTTCTCCACTTTGGTGTGATAAAAAATCTCCTTAGAAATTTCCTTGCAGGGGTGCTGGTTTGGTGTAGTGGTTAGCACCCCATGTACATGCTTCTGCCGGTCCAGGTTCGAATCCTGCCTGTGACCAGTTTGCAGAGTGTCTTCCCCTGCTCTCTCTCCCCCTTTCACAAGCCTATCCACTGTCTCTCTCCTATCAATAAAGGCACAAAATACCCAAAAAATACATCTAAAAAAAAAAAAAAGAAATTTCCATGCAAACTCCCGACTCATGTGTGAGCCAGTGCTTTTCTACGATTGTTCACAGTAACTACACCATTCTTCTGTTGTTATTTTAAAAGCTCATTCTTTTTGCCATTTGGCCTTTAAACATATTCAGTGGTGTGTGTGTTTTTTTGTCTGAAAATCTTTGTATAGTCTAGAAAGTCCTACCTTTATTTCATCTAAATATTTAGATTCCTTGACCATGAAAACATACCATTAGCAATCGGACTCATAATAATATCTATTTTAGTTCAGTAGTTATTCACAAAAATCATATTTTTGTCATGGCTGATCCAGACGGTGATCTGGATCACTCCCAAAATCTAATCATTTGTTCCTTGTCCATATCCAGACATTTCCTGAAAATTTCATTGAAATTCGTCCATAATTTTTTGAGTTATGTTGCTAACACAAAAACAAACAAACAGTTGCCGGTAATTACATAACCTCCTTGGTGGAGGTAAAACAGTCAACAAAATAAACACTGTACCATACACAGGATTCATCATATCACTGTTCAACTTTAACGACAGACCCTTTCGATGTTTCATAACTGTCTCTTGTCTGCAGCCTCAGCCGTCAGGACTCGTTTTCGGGCGGTGGTGCTCGACCCTGAGGTGATGTTCGTAGCCAGCCTGATGAAGGCGGACGCCCCCGCCCTTGTGGCCTCATTCCAGTGTGACTTCACCCTGCAGGGCGAGGAGGATGGCACCCAGAACATGAGGGCCAACCTGGGGAAGCTGAATGTCCTCGCCTGCCCTTTCATTCGCAATAAAGAGGACAAGGGTGTGACCACGGTAAGACCACATGACCCCAGCAGCACATGGCAGCGCTAATGCATTGCCATTTCGAGGAAGAAGTCATAAAATACTCTGTACTTGTATTCTTATGCTTGAAGCTTACTTCCTCTCGACACACTGAGCCTCAATACCTTGACCAACAAAGTCAAGATTTTACCTGCATCAGTTTCTTTTTTCTGTCCTTCATGAGTAACGTCATCCGATTTGGATGATATTTTCAGAGAATCTTAGTGAAGATTTTAGTGGTGATCAGAATTCAGTTATGATCCAAGGATTTGTTAACATTGCAGGATAGAGCAGTTTTACGCATTTTCTCTCATGCTAGAAAAGCACTGGGAGAGCACATACCCCACCAGTGGCACAGTCCTCCCCCATATTGTGATTTTCATCATAAATATTAGTCCTACCTTTATTTCATCTAAATATTTAGATTCCATGACCGTGAAAACGTACCATTAGCAATTGGATTCATAATGATATCTATTTTAGTTCTGTAGTTATTCATGAAAATTACATTTTTCGTCATGGCAGTTTTATGCTAATCCAGATCTCTCCCAAAATCTAATCATAACTTTTTTTTTTTTTTTAAACTTTTTTTTTTATTAATTTAATTGTTTACATATACAAAGAACATGAGATCGTCATGGGTGTCACAATTAAAATGAAAACATCATTTTACACATACATCATGGTACAATGTCACATTATTCATGGTGCGTACACAATCCATTTTTTCCATTGTTTGGTACATTTCTCCAGCTGAAGCCTCAATACAAAAGTAAGTCTCTCCATACAGTATATTTCTTGTGTAATTCCACGCCACTGGTCCAATGTTGGAGGGTCTGGTTGCAGCCATTTTCTAGTTATAGCTTTCCTACAGCTTACCAAGAGTATCTTCCATAAGTATTTATCCTTCTGTGAGACTGTTACTGGTATTTTACCAAGATACAAGGTAACAAAAGAGAAATCCACTTCCACCCCAAAAATCTTTTGGATCTCAACAGCCACCTCTCTCCAGAATAGCTCAATTTTTGGACAGGCCCAAAAAACATGGAAGTGATTAGCCATTGAATTTCCACATTGTCTCCAACAGGAGCCTCGGCTTTGTACGCCTGTTTGCATTGCTGATATTTTAGGAGTTATAAAAAATCTCACTACATTCTTCCAGCTAAACTCTCTCAGTGATCTTGAGTTTGTAGTGGTTGCTTGTGTCTCACATATTTCCATCCATATCTCTTCTGATATTTGTGTTTCTGATTCCCTCTCCCATTTTTGTTTAATGGATAATGTGGAGTGGTTTTTGGAGGCTTGTATACTTCCGTATATTCTTGAAACCAACTTTTTACTTTCTTTTTTTTGGTATGCATCACAAAATATAGAAATCAAACTGTAATCCTTCTCCTCTTTGACCTGTAATTTTTTATTATAATAGTCTCTGACTTGCAGATATCTGTGAAAGTCCTGCTTTTCCAGGCCAAATGTGTCTGAAATTAACTTATAACTCAGTAATTGTCTGTTTGTAGTGAGGGAACAAAAGGATGTAATACCTCTCCTAATCCACCGTTTAAAGCCCCCATCCAAACTAGCAGGTTCAAATTCTGGATCGTATGCTATCCAGTTCAAGACCTTGACCTGTTTCTCAATTTGTAACTTTCTCATAACATTGAACCATAGCTTAAGAGTGAATAAAGTCCATTGATTCAAGCTGTTATAATGTCTTTCAGCTTGGTTTTTATTTCCTATTATAGATTGTATTGGAGTTTTTATCTGTGTCATTTCTAGGCTTTTCCATTTGGACTCATAATTTGGGGTGCACCAGTATACTAAGGGTTTCAATTGCGCAGCATAATAATAATCCTGTATACATGGTAAAGCTCTTCCTCCCTTTTCTTTTTTCAACTGTAATGTCTTAAACTGAACCCTAGGTCTTTTACTGTTCCAGACAAACCTTGAAATCCAGGCATTCCATTCATCAAACTGCTTTTGAGGTACCTCTAGAGGTAGGGACTGGAAGAGATAAAGAAGTCGGGGTAACATGTTCATTTTAATTATTTCTATTCTATTACTCATATCTAATGGGAGAAGTGTCCATCTAGAGATGTCAGATTTGATCTCTCTATTAATGAGACCATAGTTGTATTCAAAAAGTTTTGACATATCTTTAGTAAGATGTATTCCTAAATATTTTATTTTGGACGTGTCCCATTTGAAATTATATTTTCTTTTCGTATCAGGGTGGGGAGTGTAATTAAAAGTAAGTATTTGTGTTTTTTGAATATTTAGCTTATATCCAGAATAAAAATTATATCTATTTAGCAGGGACATCAATTTATGAATGCTTGAATCTGGGTTTGTAATAAAAAGCAGAACATCATCTGCAAACATACAAGTCTTATGTTCATCTCCTCTAATCATAACCCCCTTTATCTCAGAGTCCTCTCTAATTGCTTGAGCCAAAGGTTCAATAAATAACGCAATAGAGTTGGACTCAGAGGACAACGCTGGCGTGTGTCTCTTTCCAAAGCAATTGTTTGCGACAGGTGTCCATTAACCCTAATCCTAGCTGTTGGAGAGAAATACAATGCTCTAATACATTTTATAAAGCCATCTTTGAAACCAAATCTTTCTAGTACCCTATATAGATATTCCCAACCCACAGAATCGAATCTCGGCGTCTAGGCTGAGCAACGTTGCACTAACATTTTCTGATGTGATAAAACTCATCACTTGTAATGTTCTCCTTAAATTATCCTGTGTCTGTCTATTTAATATAAAACCTGTTTGATCTAAATCTACTAGCTCCGGGATAATAAGTTCTAATCTCTTAGATAGGATTGACGCAAATAATTTATAGTCTACATTCAAGACTGATATTGGTCTGTATGAGCTACATTCCTTTTGATCTTTTCCTTCTTTTGGAATAATAGAGATAGTTGCCTCCTTCCAAGAGCGGGGGGCTACCCCTGTTCTCAATGTATGGTTAAAACAGTTAAGCAGGACTGGTATTATTTGGAGTTTAAATGTTTTATACCACTCAGACGGGTAACCGTCTGAACCCGGAGCCTTATTAGCCTTCAATCTAGAAATGGCCTTACTCAATTCTTCTGCTGTTATCTCAACCATAACTTCTTTGTTTTGTTGTTCCCCTATAGATGGTAAATCCAGTGAACGTAGAAAAGACTGTACTGTTGTTATATCAGCCATAGCCGGCTGGGTATATAACTCTTTATAATATAGCTCAAAAGCATGTTGAATATCCTCTAGTTTACTGCAAACCTTTTGCGTCTTGGGGTTCTTGATCTTATACACTGTATTCTTCACCCGTTGTTTTTGTATCCTCCAGGAAAGTAGTTTCATTGCCCTTGGCCCTGTTTCATAATACCTTTGTTTGGTGAATTTTAATTGTTTTTCAATTTCCTCATCATATATACCATTAATATCTTGTTTAATTTTATTTATTCTTGTTAAAATTTGAGGATCGTTTTGCTCAGTGTGTCTGATTTCTAATGACTTCATTTCCTGTTGTAATTCAACAAGTCTTCTTTGTTTCTCCCTTTTCCTAAAAGCAGTGAGGGCAATAATTTTACCTCGAATGACAGCCTTTGCTGCGCCCCATAAAGTGTTTGGAGACACCTCTCCATTGTCATTATTTTGTAAATATGTTTCAAATTCCAGTTGGATCTGTTTCTGTACTGTTTTGTCATTTAAAATACTTGTATTAAGTCTCCAGAGTGTATTTTTGCGTTTATTAGTAAGATGCAGGGTTAAGTACACCCCTGAATGATCAGACACATCCCTAATCCCTATCCTACAGTCCCTGACTCTATGCCAGTCTGATTTATATGTAAATAGATAATCAATTCGAGAATATACAGAGTGGCATGGGGAGTAATAGGTAAACTGTTTTTCTGCTGGATGCGATTCTCTCCATATATCAATCAAACCCAAATCTGCAAGCATCCGCTGTACAAAAATGGCATTTGGACTTTTCTGTAGACGCTGATTAGATGTATCTAATTTAGGTTGAAGTTGGATATTGAGATCACCACCAAAAATTAAAATTCCCTGTGTTTCCAAGACTATTAATTCAAATAATTTCCTGTAAAACATTTTTTTGCTCCCAGGGGGGGCGTACACGTTAAATAAAGTAACTTCTTCATTGTGTAATTTGCCCTTTACTAGAACATATCTCCCTTCCTTATCTTTCACTTCTGATATAAATTCAAAATTTACTGTATTAGGGATCAGTATAGCCGCCCGCCTGATTTATGAGATGAGTAGAAGGTATTTTGAAATCCAAGTTTTTTTAATTTGTCATGTTCTGAAGAAGACAGATGAGTCTCTTGCCAAAAAATTACCTGCAGCTTTTCTCGTTTCATTTTAGCTATAATTTTACTCCTTTTAATCGGATTATGCAGCCCATTTACATTTAATGTAGCTATGTTATACTCCTGATGATGCATATATTCTTAACCTGTGTACACCTTTGTAGTATTACCCATGATATCTCAAACAAGAACAAGAAACAACACAGAAGAACACGAACCAAGAACTTCCAAAATTGAAGTTCAAATAAAACTTCAAATTGAGAGGAGATCCTCGAGTCCATGGAGGGCCTCTCGTTGGTATCAAAACAGATACTAGTCCGCACTGATGACATTTCAAAAGTGTCCCCATAACCGGTATAAAGTCTCTTCTTATCACGCTCAGCAGATAAGGATATTAAGTCTCTGTAAAATAGCTGAGAGTATAAAAACTTAAGTACTGTCTTCACAAGAATAAAAATCCAGGTGATTCTTTTTTGAAACGAAAAAATTAAATTCCTTAGTGGCCAGATAGATAAATGATAAAGCATTTTTCTTTTTAGTACTGAAATGCTACACTGGTACATTTGAGAAATAACTTAAACTTTCCTTATAAGTACATAAAATTAAAACTCAAAATACAGGTGTTGTCACCCTAAACATATCTTTATAATTCCAAATTAGGTAAAAATGGATAAACTATAAGTAAATACAATTATCAGTCGTCCACTTTACATAAAAGTTAATGACATTTTTCTTTTAAGGCCCAGTATTAAAGACGAGGGTCCAAGATGTGGGGTTGAACCCAGAGACGCGGTGAATTTTCGATTTACAGTCACTGGGTTTACCTTTTTATAGAGGGATATGGCTCCAGCCGGTAGCCACTTACCCCACCACAGTGTGGAGATGTTTACCCCCCGGCGCTTCACTCATCAGCAGCAGGTGCTCGTGTTGGGGTGCGCTGAAAGCTCCGTAGTCTCTCTCTTATCCGCCCGTGGTCCACTACCCGTCGGCAGCGTTCTGCACCTGCCTTCTCCCACGTTGCCCATCTCCGCTGCTTCAACGCTGCAGAGTCTGGCTCCTTAAAGTTCTCCATAGAAAAACCTCTCTCCTTCAGATCCTTAACTGCCTCCGCCCGGCCACGAGACCTGGGTGCCGCTCTCAAAAAACACCTTAAGCTTAGCTGGATGTGGAGTCTGGAAGCGTATTCCTTTGGCTTTGAGCTCTCTCAGTATTCCCACATATGCCTTTCTTTTCTTCAGAATCTCGGGAGGATAATCTTGGTCGAAATAAATCCTTTTTCCCTCGTAGCTTAACATCTTTCTTTCTCCATGCAGTGTGCAATACCTGTTCTTTCACTTTGAATTCAAGGAAGCAAATCACTGGTGATCTTGGGGGTGCGGCTTGGGGGGGCTTTGGGGCAAGAGCCCGGTGGCAGCGCTGTATTCCGAGGTCCATGTCCGCGACCTGCAGGCCGACTTCTGATTTTATTAGTTAAGTTACAAACTCCGATAGGTTGGACCCCTCTGAATCCTCCGCACTCGTGATATACGGAGGTTGTTCCGGCAGCGTGCTTCTAGCTCGGTTAGCTTAGCCTGCAGGGCCTCTTGGTTCTCTAACGCCTGAGTCAGAGCCTCCCTCGCTGCAATGTCCCAATCTTCAATGTCGGATATACGCTGCTCGGCTTCCGTCACTCTTGCTATGGTAGCCTGAAGCTCACCTGTAGCTTCCTGTAGTTTCCTGTTAATTTCTCCTCTAAATTCGTTCAATTCCTTCTTCATGTCGTCACGAAAGGAAAGTCGGAATTCACTCATTTCACTTTTAAGGTCCGACCTGAGTGCACGAATCTCGTTGTAAATGGCCTGCATGACGGGGCTAGTTAACGTTACTTCGTCACCGTCGCCATTGTTCTCATAGTTATCCTCCTCGCTGCATGTTTCTTCCGTTTTCTCTCCTTTATCACGTCTTGAGCCTAGTTTACTTTTAGTCTTTTTTTGTTTACCCCCTTCCATGTTACATTTCAGATCAGTTTTTCTATTCAGAGTATTCTTCCAAAGGGGTAAATATCTGACCGGTTGGGAGCGGGGTTTTTATGCTGCCATTCGCTTCAGCGCCGCCGGAAGTTCCCCCAAAATCTAATCATAACTTTATCATAACTTTTTGAGTTATTTTGTTCCTTTTCCCAATCCGGACGTTTCCTGAAAATTTCATCCTTCCATAACTTTTTGAGTTATGTTGCAAACAGAAAAAAAACCCCAAAAAAACAAACAGTCGCCAGTAGTAAATTAACCTCGTTGGCGGTATTTACGCCTCATAATGGAGCATAGAGTTGACAATTTCATTTTGCAGTGTTGGATCTTAAGAAGGCTCTAAGTAGAGCTTCAAAATGTAAAAAGAAGAAATGGGAGCGAGGCAGAACAGTTTGACTGTTACAGTTATTGAAAACAACAATTAGAGTGAAATAGGCTGTTCATCAGCAAAGACTATCACAAATCCTGATCCAAAAATCTTGAGCTTTATTACAGGACAGTAAAACATGGATAAGATGACCTTCAGATTTATATTTCCAGAGGCCCGGAAGGTCTTTTATTGCAAATCTGAGCAGTCTGCTGTTCCTACTTTTTTAGGATCTGTTGAATTGAGTTAAAGTTAATCTCTGCCTATGAACACGTAGTTACATTATGATGTGTTCAGAGTCAGCTCAGAACTAAAGGCTATGTTCACACTGCAGTCAAAAGTCACCTGAATCTGATTTTTTGGCTCAAATGTGACCTGTATCTGATTTGTTTCTGACAGTGTGAACAGCACAAGTCACATTGAATCTGACATTTTCAGATCAGATTCAGGCCACTTTCAAATGTGGTAATAAATCGGATACGTATCCGATTTTCTTGAAAGTGACCGCGGTCTGAACAGCCAGGTCGCATTCAATGCGACTTTGACGTCATTAGAGCACCAGTTTACCTCAGGACGAATGTTTCCAAAGTCACTTCATGGACAGAACATGATCAGAGGTTAATATAGACGCAATTATTAAAAAGTTTATGTCTCACGTCTTCTCCCGCTTATCCGTGGTCGGGTCGCGGGGGCAGCAGCCTAAGCAGAGAAGCCCAGACTTCCCTCTCCCCAGCCACCTCGTCCAGCTCTTCCCGGGGGATCCCGAGGCGTTCCCAAGCCAGCTGAGAGACATAGTCTCTCCAGCGTGTCCTGGGTCTACCCCGGGGCCGCCTTCCGGTGGGACGTGCTCGGAACACCTCACCAGGGAGGCGTCCAGGAGGCATCCGGACCAGATGCCCGAGCCACCTCATCTGGCTCCTCTCAACGCGTAGGAGTAGTGGCTCTACTCCGAGCTCCTCCCGAATGACCGAACTTCTCACCCTATCTCTAAGGGAGAGCCCAGCCACCCTGCGAAGGAAACCCATTTCAGCCGCTTGTACTCGCGATCTCGTTTTCTCGGTCACGACCCAGAGCTCGTGACCATATATGAGGATAGGGGTGAAGATCGACTGGTAAATCGAGAGCTTCGCCTTAAGGCTCAGTTCCTTTTTACCCGCGACAGACCGGTGCAGAGCCGCATTACTGCTGACGCCGCACCGATCCGCCTATCGATCTCCCGATCCACCCTTCCTCCGCTCGTGAACAAGACCCCGAGGTACTTAAACTCCTCCACTTGGGGCAGAATCTCTTCCCCAACCCGGAGAGAGCACTCCACCCTCTTCCGGGTGAGGACCATGGACTCGGATTTGGAGGTGCTGATTCTCATCCCAGCCGCTTCACACTCAGCTGCGAACCGATCCAGTGAGAGCTGGAGGTCACGGTTCGACGAAGCCAACAGGACCACATCATCTGCAAAAAGCAGAGACCCGATCCTGAGGTTGCCAAACCGGAACCCCTCAACGCCCTGACTGCGCCTAGAAATTCTGTCCATAAAAGTAATAAACAGAATCGGTGACAAAGGGCAGCCCTGGCGGAGTCCAACCCCCACCGGAAACGACTCAGATGTACTGCCGGCAATGCGAACCAGACTCTGACACCAGTCATACAGAGAACGGACTGACCCGTAACAGGGAGCCCGCTACCCCATACTCCCGGAGCACCCCCCACAAGACCCCACGAGGAACACGGTCGAATGCCTTCTCCAAGTCCACAAAGCACATGTGGACTGGTTGGGCAAACTCCCATGCACCCTCGAGGACCCTATGGAAGTATAGAGCTGGTCCACAGTTCCACGACCAGGGACGAAAACCACATTGCTCCTCCTGGATCCGAGGTTCAACAATCCGGCGGACCCTCCTCTCCAGTACCCTGAATAAACCTTCCCAGGGGAGGCTGAGGAGTGTGATCCCCTGTAATTGCATCACACCCTCCGTTCCCGCTTCTTGAAAAGAGGAGCCACCACCCCAGTCTGCCAATCCAGTGGCACTGTCCCCGATGTCCACGCGATGTTGCAAAGCGTGTCAACCAAGACAGCCCTACAACATCCAGGGCCTTAAGGAACTCGGGCGGATCTCATCCACCCGGAGCCCTGCCACCGAGGAGCTTCTTGACCACCTCGGCAACCTCAACTCCAGAGATAGAAGAGCCCACCACAGAGTCCCCCAGGTCTGCTTCCGCACTGGAAGGCGTGCTGGTGGGATTGAAGGTCTTGATTCTTTCCACCGATTCAAAACATCGAGTCGAGGTCAGCAGCGCACCATCCCACCATAGACAGTGTTGACAGCGCACTGCTTCCCCTCCTGAGGCGCCTGATGGTGGTCCAGAATCTCTTCGGCCGTCAGACGGAAGTCGTTCTCCATGGCCTCACGAACTCCTCCCATGCCCGGGTTTTTGCTTTAGCGACCACGAAGCTGCAAACCGCTTGGCCAGCCGGTACCCGTCAGCTGCCTCCGAGTCCCATGGACCAAAAAGGCCCGATAGGACTCTTTCTTCAGCAGCGGCATCCCTCACCTCTGGTGTCCACCAGCAGGTTCGGGTGTTGCCGCCACGACAGGCACCAACCACCTTACGGCCACAGCTCCAATTAGCCGCCTCCACAATAGAGGCCCGGAACAAGGCCCACTCGGTCTCAATGTCCCCTGCCTCCCCCGCCACATGGTCGAACCGCCCGGAGATGGGAGTTGAAACTCTTTCTGACAGGGGACTCTGCCAGGCGTTCCCAGCAAACCCGCACAACACGCGGTCTACCAGGTCTGACCGGCATCCTCCCCACCATCGAGCCAACTCACCACCAGGTGGTGATCAGTTGACAGCTCCGCCCCTCTCTTCACCAGTGTCAAAACATGCGGCCGCAAGTCCGATGATACGACTACAAAGTCGATCATCGAACTGCGACCTAGTGTCCTGGTGCCACGTGCACATATGAACACCCTTATGCTTGAACATGGTGTTTGTTATGGACAATCTGTGGCGAGCACAGAAGTCCAGTAACAAAACACGCTCGGGTTCAGATCAGAGGCCGTTCCTCCCAATCACGCCCTCCAAGTCTCACTGTCGTTGCCGATGTGAGCGTTGAAGTCCCCCAGTAGAACGAAGGAATCCCCAGAAGGGGCACCCTCCAGCACCCCCTCCAGGGAATCCAAAAAGGGTGGAAACTCTGAGCTGTTGTTTGGTGCATAAGCACAAACAACAGTCAGGTTCCGTCCCCCCACCCGAAGGCGAAGGGAGGCTACCCTCGTTCACGGGGTGAACCCCCAGCGTACAGGCCTCGAGCAGCGGGGAGACAAGAACTGCCACCCCCGCCCGGCGCCTCTCGCCATCCGCAACTCCAGAGAAGAAGAGAGTCCAACCCCTCTCAAGAGGACTGGTTCCAGAGCCCACGCTATGTGTCGAGGTGAGTCCGACTATATCTAGTCGGAACCGCTCAACCTCGTGCACAAGCTCCGGCTCCTTCCCCGATAGAGAGGTGACATTCCACGTCCCTAGAGCCAGACGCTGCAGCCGAGGATCGGACCGCCAGGGTCCCCGCCTTCGGCCGCCGCCCAGCTTGCATGGCACCCGACCACTACGGCCCCTCTCACAGGTGGTGGGTCTATGCGAGGGGGGTCCCACGTCTCTCCTTCAGGCTGGGCCCGGCCGGGCCCCGTGGGCATAGGCCCGGCCACCAGGCGCTCGCCTACGAGCCCCACCCCCAGGAGAAAAAGTTTATGTATTTTTTCTAATAAAGAGTTTTAGTTGTTTTTCCAGCTACAAGCATGATTAAACCGTGCACTAAGGGGGAAGTGATGAAGTAATCAACTTGCATCTCCATTACACGCCCAATAAACGATAAACGTGAATGAATCAGACGTTTGTATTATAATATCTGATAAACTTAGTTTATTAACACTGCACTGCACTTTTTGAATGGATTAATCGGGCTAAAATAACAGTTAACAGGACGCAGTGACACTGATGGTCCACTGCTGTCCATCTCATCCATGCACATTTATGCGCTGCTGTATGTTTCTACGAGACAGCATCAATTAGAGATCAGTCTGCTCCTGTCTGATCTGCTTTCAGACAAACTACAAAACAACAGAGCAGATGACAAAACTAAGTTTTTGCCTCGTTGCTCCACTTATAGCACTGTGGCTCTGAGATGTTTGGCTCTCCAGCAGCAATCTGTCATCAGCGGGAAAGTGTGTCTGCCTTTAGGTTCATAAGAAATAAAATATACCTCTACTACTTTAATAAGAGCTCACTCAAGGTGAGCTGTTGTAACATCAGGTTCTGTGTTATGGGAACAAACTTCTTCTGCATTATGAAGCACAGTTTTGGTCTGTGTTTGTTGCCCCTCATCACACCGTGCTGTGCATGATGTAGTTAATGTTAAACTGAAGCCTGAGCTGTCCACATCACAGTCTGCAGTCAGGCCGCATTTACAGGTGTAATCTCAACAGCCAAACAAAAAAATCAGAGTTAAGCAGTAAATTAGAATTGAGCATTAAGGGCTCCAGTGTGAACGTAGCCTAAATGACCCTTTGGTGAGAATGCTTTAGATATCCAACGTAATTGTTTCATGACTTATACTGTTCTTTTACAGTTTTGATTTGGATGGCAAGTAAAAACAAAGGTACAGAATTAGCCTGCTTTTGGTGATTCTGCATGGATTTAAAGCCTGGACGCCTGGCGAAAACATCTGCTTTAGCTCATGTATCTCACTCTGTCCAATCAGGTTTTGAGACCCTGCTCTGTCACGTTGGAAACCAAAACCAAACCCAACCAACCCCTGAGCGGCTCTGTGGTCGTGGAGGAAGTCATCGTCAAGGTAAGCTCATGAATCACAGAGCTGATGAAGGTCAGAAGTAACCCTCTGTGAATCTGCTACTATACTTATTATAACTGTTTTAGGGTCAGACACGTTTCGTTACAGACTGTGGGATCTTAAGGAGGCTCTTCATCTGACCTTCTCTTTCTCCAGATCTCTCCTTTTATCCTCAACACGGTGATGACGATAACGGCCGCCATGACCGCAAAGCAGCAGGATGAGCAGACCGCCGAGGCAAAGCCCCACTCCTCTGACCTCTGGTCCGTCATGAACATCTTTGAATGTAATTACTGGTTTCTGGGGGTGGACCAGGCCATGGAGGTGACTGAGAGCTTCACCGAGCAGGACGGACGCAATGAGGGCGAGAGCTTCAATGCAGAAATCAAGGTCTGAACTTTCTCCCCATCTTTTAATATTCTCTAAAGTTGAACCTAAAACACACAGTGAAGCCTCTTTTCATTATTACATCCCCCGTCTGAGGAACAGTCCTCCTGAAGACCTGAGAGCAGCACCGACTGTTCATATTTTTAAAAGCAAACTCAAAACCTACCTTTTTAGTCTAGCTTTTAGCTGATTATAGTTATTACTATTTCTTATTACATTTTTATTTATTTGTAATCCTCTTACTCTGTTTTATTTCTATATTTCAGTTTATATTTATTATTTGGAATTTTAATCTCTGTTACCTGCTTTTCTTTTTGCCATCCTACTTTTACCTGCTTTTATTACACATTTGGTTTTAGGTTATCTCATTTTACCATATTATTTATTTGAATTTTATTATATTTATTTACCTTCCTTTCCCTAAAATATTTTTATCTAATTTCTTATGATTTTTAATTATAATTTAAGTTATAACTCCTGTGTTTCCTCACATTTAATCAAAGATAGTGTTTCCTCAGTCTTTCTCAGTCTTTTAATTTTATTTTCTGTTTAGAATTTTCTTTTTATGTCCTTGTGCGTTTGATCAATTTATTGTGTGTGTTGTATGTGAATTGTGAGAGTGGGTGGGGTCTTTTATTTTCATTTGTATGCACTTTTCTACTTTTATGTCATTAATTTATATTTTATTTTATTTCTTATATGAAGCACTTTGTGCTACGACTAAAGTTTGATTGATTGATCATCTTCCCGCCCCGTCCTGATGAGATGTTTCTGCCCCACAGGTGGTCCAGGTAACTCTGGAGTCTGGTCTAGGTCATCGTACAGTTCCTCTGTTGCTCGCCGAGTCCTCCTTCAGCGGATCAGCCAAGAACTGGTCGTCTCTGCTGCATCTGAAGGCTGACATGACACTGGAGGTGAGAGATCATCCTCTAGACGTTAGCAAAGGTATCCCATCAGCCCTGAGTGACTGAGTGACTGAGGGGCAAGGAAACGGGTGCAGGGCCGACCTGTTAAATCCTAAAACAGGACGTTATCAGAACAGTTTGCCCTGTTTTTGCATTTATAGCCTGGCATGCCAGATGGACAGTTCCATATATCTGCTATGGAAATATCTCACTAATCCGTCTGGGAAAAAAAACGTTCAAAAATGTTTTCAGGGGCAAAAACCTTCAAAAACAACAGCAACCTGTAATTGGACGATTGTTGGGCTCATTACACTCATCACAGACCAATCCATATCAAGCAATGCTGCTACGTATGACTTAGCATACGTAGCAGCTAACAACAGTTAGCCATTAGCTTAAGCTACATTAGACTATCATCTTACATTAAATTATACCACACAGATGTAGCATTTAACACATATAATGTGCCAAGAATCTCTTCAAAGACAACCCCTACCAAGTTTTCAAGGTAAACAAAAAGAGCAGATTCCACCAAGTATCATTAATTAACTATGACAACCACAGGCTAATCAGCATGTCCGTGGAGGATTCCCTTGTTCTCACCCAGTTTCCCAGCAGTGATCCCTGGTCAGGAGAAGAGCAAAAACATGATTTCTCATAAGACAACCTTTAAGTGACGCTCTTTCCTCCTCATTTAAAGACCAAATTGAGTCTATCTCTGATAAAAAAACAAAGCAAAAAAACATGCAGATATTGAAACTGCTTCAGAAGCCGCCATTGTTTTCAAACATGCAATCACTTCCTGTTGTCGTCACATCTGCAACTCCTGCCTCCTGTTTGGGCCGTTAGTCATTTAGCCAAGTGAAGTCTTTTGACAATGGAGGTTGGCAAGACGGGTATGCAGGATTTCAGAATCAGGCAGGTCCACCTGCTCTGCAAGGCCAGATCAGTTATTGGCTTTAAAAGGATTCATATCCATATATGGTATTGCATTGTGCTTCCAAAGGTTATGCTTATTATGGAATATTTAAAATCACTGTTGAGGGCCAACCTTCAGCTTTGTGGTTTATAGGATTATTTCTGCTTATCTCCATGAAATGTTTCTAACTTTGATGATGAACAGAATTATGCAGCCCAAATGATTAACATGCTATTTTCTGTACATCTGTAGGTGAACTACTTCAATGAGACTCATGCAGTGTGGGAGCCTCTGATTGAACGGGTGGACAACGGCCGGCGCAGATGGAACCTGGAGCTTGAGGTAATTCTCTTTGTGAGCTGTTAGCTGAACTTTATCCTCTGAATGCTTATACTCAGATGCAGGGCTGCTTGATTACAGCAAACATATACTAACAATTTTATTAATCGACATTGAGATTTATGCCTCAGTCACACATTCCCCTTTCTCATGGCAATTGTGCACGACTGAACACAACTGGCAAGGCTGGTTTGATCAACACAATTCAGGTAGGAATGACTGTGTCTCCCCTCGGACACACCCTGTAAATACACCGTCAGTAACGCTTCTATAGCGCTTTGTATGTTTGTCCCGCTTCAACTAGGTCAACACAACAGTATGACAAGGATTCCATGAATTTCCATCCCACTGACACGATGTGAGTCCCGTTTGAGCCTAGTTTGAGTCATGTAAACCCCAATTGAGCCCTGTCACGCTAATACTGTTCGCCTTAGGACTGCCTTTGGCTTCCAGCCGCTATACTGAGAGCAGCGATTCTCCTTGACAGTTTTGCACAGTTCAAAACTGTCAGCATTCTTCCCTGTTCCTGGCATTCGTCCACGACTATATAACATTGATCCGGATCAAGTAGCGCATGCACCACGACCAAAGCATGTTTCAACAGGATTATGACAATCGTGCACAATCACAATGAGAAGCAGGAAAGTGTGACTGGGACTTAATCAATCAATAATCAATCTATATTTACATAGCACCAATTCATAACAATTGTTATCTCAACATACTTTACAATAGAGCAGGCTGAAGACAAACCTTTTGTAAAAGAAACGCATTCAGTGCCCAGCATAAATAAGTACACCTCCTGTTAAAGGTAATGTATTAATCAATATCTAAATGAACAAAGAACAATTTCCAAAGTTTTGACAAAGCTGAGTTTAACATAACATTTTGTTTTACTATGAGTTGACAATAAGGGTAACATGATAACTAAAATTTAGCTTTGCTCCCACCCCTTTGATTGAGTTGTACTCATTCTTTCATCCCAATTTTAAATGGAGAAAAATACTTTTTTGTGTGCAACTTAAAAAATCTTGTTTGCAATCAATGGCCCACATTAAGGGGGAGTATTTTTATGGTATAGTATACAATAGAAAGTGTTGATTATGAAAGGAAACTAAAGGTTTTCTTACAAATCTGAAGGGGTGTACTCATTTATGCTGAGCACTGTATGTGCTGATATACATATATAAAATACACACACATACATACACGCACACAAATCCAAAACCCAACATGAATCCATACTATAGGTTTACATAATAAGACAGTCTAAGCCTATATGCACCTTAGCTATGGGCTATAAGATGGTCCATAACTGAAAGCTTTATCATAGAGGAATTTTGTAAGTCTAACCTTAAAGGTAGAGAGGGAGTCTACCTCCCAAACTGTGGTCAGTAAATTGTTCCAGAGACGAGGAGCCTGATAACTGAAGGCTCTACCTCCCATACTACTTCTAGAGATTGACGGTACCATGAGCAGGCCAGCGTTTTGGGAGCGTAATGTTCTAGAGGGGGTGTATGGCACTACAAGCTCTTTAAGGTAAACTGGTGCCTGTCCACAGAGAGCTTTATAGGTGAGAAGAAGAATCTTGAATTCTATTCTATATTTTGTGGGAAGCCAATGCAGAGAAGCTAATACAGGAGTAATGTGGTCTCTTCTCCTAGTTCTAGTCAGTACACGTACTGCAGCATTTTGGACCAGCTGAAGCGTCTTAAGTGACTTGTTGGGACAGCCTGAAAAAAGAGAATTACAATAGTCCAGTCTAGAGGTAACAAAAGCATGGACTAGCTTTTCAGCATCGCTCTGGGACAGGATAGGCCTGATTTTAGCGATATTACGAAGGAGAAAAAAAAAAGGCTATTTTTTTTCAAATTTGCTTTATGTGAGAGTTAAAGGATAAATCCTGATCATATAGAACCCTAGGATTTTTACCAGTTGTGCTTAGTGCCATATAGAGCCGTTAAATCATTAGAAAAGGTTTCTGTAAGGTGTCAAGGCCCTGCACAATAATCTCTGTCTTGTCTGAGTTAAGAAGAAGACAATTTCTGGCCTCCCACATCCTAATGTCCTTTAGACGCGTGTCTAGTTTAGATGACTGATGTTTCTCATCAGGCTTCATTGATACATACAGCTGAGTATCATCAGTGTAACAATGAAAATTGTGTATTTCCTCATGATTTCACTGAGGGGAAGCGATATGTGGAGAATGGAATAGGACCTAGCACGAAGCCTTGAGGAACTCCGTAACTTACTTTAGTGTTCACACAAGACTTATTGTTTACGTGTACAATTGTGTCTATTAGATAAGTGGGACTTAAACTAATTTAAATCAGTCCCTGTAATCCCAAGTAATTCTTCTTATCTCTGTCGAAGAACATTATTGTATGATGAGATCAGGGTTATTAAATACAATTACTTATTAATATAAACCAAATGTTACTATACTGCTGTTGAGCTGACGTGTCACAGATACTAGCATGTTTACAGCGCCTACATGAGAGACCAAACATGCTGTCCAGTGAATGTTTATTTTGTTTTTTTAACATAGATTATTTGTTTCTGGTTTGTTAAACCTCTATTGGGTCAAACGTGGTCGTGCTTTTGCTTCACAGCAAGAAGGCTGCTAGTTTAATCTCCACAGCCTTTCTGTGTGGAGTTTGCATGGTCTCCCTGTGCATGTGGGGGTTCTCTCCAGGTGCTACGGTTTCCTCTCACAGACCAAAAGCATGTTCATTAGGATAATTGGAGACTCTTGATTGCCCTGAAGTATAGGTGTGAGTGTGATTGGTCGTTTGTATCTCTATGTGGCCCTGTGATTGGCTGAGGACTGGTTCAGGATGTACCCCCCCTCTCGCCTAAAATCAGCTGGGAAAGACTCCAGCCCTCTATGACCCCAAGAAAGAAAAGTGGTTCTGATGATGAATGGATGTTTGTATTAGATTTACACTAATTACACTTCATTGTTCTGTCCTGAACCTGCAGATGAAGAACAACCCGGTGCAGGACAAGAGCCCTCTTCATGGAGACGATTTTGTGTTCCTGCCTGAACCTCGCACAGTCACCAGCATCTGCTCCAAAGACACAATGAACATTACAGTGTCGCAGAGCACGCTCAATGTCCTGCAGAACCTCTCCAAGGTAAAAAAAACAACAAAAAAACAGTTAACTTCTCTAAAGGTCCATGTCCTGCTAAATCAGTGTTTTTTGCTTTAATGCTGTTAAAGAAGCTTCTGGAGCACACGTGACACCTCTTAATCCTTATATTACTATTATTATTGATCCCTAAAATACTCTTTCCCGCTTTAAAGAAATGCTTTGTCTTTACTTCCTCCCTCCACCCACATGTTTTCTGCTTGTCGCAGGCAGACACCGAGGCTCTTTTGAAAGTCTGCTCTGTGGCCTGTAACCCCTCCTTTAAATATGAAACATAATTGCACACAAAAGACCAATTATGTAACAGAAGTTCTTTCATTCAGCAAATAAAACCAGTAATAAGCACTAAAATGTTACTTTTGAAGGGTAGAAATTGCATATTTTTCTCTTTATGTGCACATTTATATTAGTATGACCTTGACAAACAATCATGGATGACCTTAAGCTGTGGACTTGCTCCACTCCAACTATCAAAAGAAATGACATCATTTATCATAAATTCAGACTTTTAGACCAGTTAAACCTATTTTAATGGCAGTTCGGCGAGATGCTGGTACATTAATCAACACCATCCCTTTCATGATTATATTCATTATAGATATTAATGTTAATATTAGATTGATCTCTCTGTCCATGGTTGTGTTGATCTTTCATCCATAGTAATGATCTTTAGCACCATAAAGACATGAGGCCCCTCTGAAAATGAGATGTCACATCTCAAAGGGCTTACCTTTTGTAAATTTATATTCAACAAAGACAAATATGGGACTGTTCAGAAAAGATTGATTGAATCTATATTTAGCTAAACCAAATGTGAAAAGGACACATTTAATTTGGACATTTAGATTTGTCTGCATCATTAATTCTTATTTTTAGACCTTTTGTCTCTGCCTGGATGGATACAGCTCTGGATGTTTGTATGTATATATACACACATATTGATTAAATGTATTTGCATATTTGCATATATGTCTCTATAAATGAAGAGTTTGATTGATCATACGATGGGTGAACTTTAGCTACAACAGTCAATCTTCAAGTTCCTTATCCATGTGTGTTTTATTTTTGTTTTTTGATCAGGCATTCTCCGAGGGCACAGCCTCCACCTTTGACTACTCCCTGAAGGAGAAAGCCCCCTTCACCATCAGGAACTCTCTGGGGATTCCCCTCATCGTGCAGCACAGTGCCAACCTCAGACCGGTGTCTTCACCGTCTCAGGGGAAACTGCACGAGCTGCCGGTGGATCAGAGCATGGACCTGGAGCACTCAGTGTTCGAACCATCATCACGGGGGAAACTGTCGGCTCTGCAGAGACAAGAGAGCTGCCTGTTCAACCTCAGCATCGGTCAGTTTACTGCATTTCATCATTACTGACACTGAAATCTGTCACAGATATGAACAAGGGAAAGAAATAATCCTAAAGTGCAATGTCAGGGCTGTTATATGCTCCCTTATGGTTAAAAAGTTGTGGCATAAATTCTGCAGAATCAGGTTTTATTTTGGCTGGCTCAGTGTCGTGTTGTTTGTGTCAGGCTCCACCCTTTTAAGAATTTGAATTTGAGTTTATTTATTTGATAGGGACGATGCAGTTGAACATAGTTTCATCATTGAGCAAGAATCGAATGTGCTGCACAGAGAGTTTATAGCAAATGCTAGTTTCCAACTCTTGTCCCTAGTTGGGCCTTTGAATAAACAAATCAAAAAACATACAATATTTAACAACATGAAATAACACGACAGTTTACAGAATAGCAAAAAAACACATTTTCACATTAAAATCAAGTAATTCTACAAACCAGTTCAAGAAAAGTAAAACACATGGCAACATTTCAACATGTTTTTTGTTTGTCTTGCGTCACTCCTGAGTCCATGAAAAGCAGATAGGCGTTTTTTTGACTGTGTAACAAAGTAACAAAGAAGAGACAGTCAATGCTTACCACTGGAAATTAGCTTAGCTCAAACACTTGGAGTCAATGGGTAGTGTTAGCCTGCCTCTGCCTACAGACATCAGATAAACTTTTTAGCAACTCTTGATGGTCCCGTGTGCTCACTGTGACTCATTTTATACCCCTTTTTGTTACATTATTTTATACTATCTACACATTATCTTCTTCTTCTCCTAAACAGATGCTGTTTTATTGATCTACTTTTGTGGTGACTTTCGGGAGAGATGTGACGTTCACAGACGAGTAAAGTCTTTTGAATATCTCTATCAAATGAATGATGAGAACCAATTTGCAGTTGTGAGTAAGCCGTTCATTGTGAGCCATTCTTAAATGTAAATTGCCTGCAAATTGAAGAACAAACGGTTCACTCACAACTGCAAATCGGTTCTGATCATCAAAAGAGCTGCTCAAACAACTCACTCGTTGCAAACGTCACATCTCTACAAAAACCACAGAGGAAGTAAGAGAACAAAACAAAGCCTCTGCTCAGTAGTAGAAGAATATGATATGAAGATGGTAGAAGATAACGTAACATAAAGGGGTACAAGTTTAGTCAAGTACACAGGAAAGTTTAGAGCTGCTGAAGAGTTTATCTGATGACTGTAGGCAGAGACAGGCTAGCACCACCCATTAACTCCCATCGTTCAAGCTAAGCTAACTAACTCACCCTCCCTTGTTACTGGATGCACAGTCAAGTGCTTCTTTGAAGATAAATTAATAAACGATAGGGCTGGGCAAACTATCAACTGAATCAATTAATTCAAATTTTCGGCAGAGATTTAAAAAAAGATTTTTTTTTTGTCCTGACTGACTCCGATTGCAAGTTGTTGCAATGTTTGAATTTTTAAATACTCAAAATGTTCAGTTTTCATGATGGTAGGCCCTGCCAGGTTTTGCACAAGCACTTTTTCGGGCTTAAATTGTTTTTTTTCTCAATGTGATTTTACACTCCTCAGAGAAATCTGTGATGATATTCTGTGAAAAATAGCTCAGATTTTAGTGCACAGGCCTGCTAACGTTCAGACTTCATAATCAACATTTTATGACATTCACTTTAACTATGTGGGAAATTCTGTTTGATTTTTGAACATTGTTTGATAACATAAAGGCCAAACTTCATTTATGAGTTATGTAATTTTGTGAGAGGGACAAAATCGATTAAAATCTAGTTTTTGGGGGGAAAAAATGAGGATTTTTTTTTAGGCCCTATCACCCAGCCCTACTCAGAGGTGAACAATCCCTGATGACTCTCTTATGTGACAGTCCCCTCAGGGTACAGTGAGATCTCCAACATTGCCGTCGACAAACCAGGCCGCCGCCTCTACAACATCCGGGGCCCGATGCAGCAGGAGGCCGTCTCAGTGCTGATGCAGATTGATGCTGCAGAGGGCAACAAGGTCATCACCGTACGGTCCCCTCTTCAGGTCAGAATCACTGTCCTCTGAAGGCCTAAAGGTGTTTTTAAAGTCTAATCAGATCGAGTTTTAACCTGCTGCTGTTTGTGTTTTCAGATTAAGAATCATTTCTCTGTGCCGTTCAACATCCTGTGCTACTCTGCCACAACCAGGGGTCTGCAGAGCCTCGGGCTGGCACTACCAGAGACCGAGTTTCACATCCCATTAGAGGCATACAGGTACGGAGACTTTGTCTGCTAATTGGGGGAACACAGCTGGAAGTTAGCAGCTGGAGATGTTTAACAGCGAATCTGTCCTCATCATATTTGTCTCTGCTGAATATTCCAGGTTAGCTTTATAATCCTGTGTTATAAACAGAGCTGGATTTATAAATATAAAGAGCTTTCAGACCATCAGACAAACTCAATGACACATTATTGACATTTGTTCACTAACTAACTTCATCATAGTTTTCATCAACAGTCTTTTTTCCCCCGATGAAAGCTAGACAGTAGTTAATACCAACAAATGCATACAGACAAAAACTAAAACTAAATTAAATGACATTGTCATCAACAAATACAAACTAAACCAAAAAGACAAGTGAGGAATCTATCCAATCACAGCTGCCTTAGCTTGGTGGTGGTGGTGGGATAAGTTGTGGAGTGAACCAATCAGAGCTGCTCTCTTTATGAATTGATATATTTATGTAGGTCAGGTTCACTGTTTGTGGTCAGTTCTGGTTGCCTCCACCAAGGAGGTTATGTTTTTGCCATGGTCTGTTTGTTTGCCTGTTAGCAAGATTGCGCAAAAATTGCAGGATGGATCTTCATGAAAATTTTACCAGAGGTGTAGTTTGGTCCAGGGAAGAAGCCAACACATTTTGTGCTGATCTGATCCAGATTGACATCACAAAAAAAGATTGAAGTTTATAATTATGTTATTATGGGAATTGTACATCTAGTTTTTCAATCCTACATTTCCCAGCTACCCTTGCAATGCCAGTAAAGGAGTTCTCCACGCCGCTCAGTCTGATTTCTCACAGTAAGCAGAACTAGGGCTGCCACGATTAGTCGACTAGTCGTTGACTAGTCGACTATCAAAATAGTCGACGACTAATTCAGTAGTCGACTAGTCGTTTTGTTTTTTTTAGGTGTGTTTTTCTCACAAAACTGCCGCTGTACCTCTGCTGTCTTGTCTGCCTATCTGTCCTGTTTTCTGGTTATCACACCTGCAGGAATCAAACCAACACACCCGAAGCACACTCATGCATGTGGCGCATGAACAACTACGCAGGCACCAAAGTTGCCAGGTCTGCTCATAATAAGCGATTTGGGCCACCAGCTGCATGCTGGTGCAGTACACTGCAGTTCATGCATGAAGTGACTAGTCGACTAATCGCAAAAGTAGTCGTTGACTAGTCGACTATCAAAATAGTCGTTTGTGGCAGCCCTAAGCAGAACTGTCGCACAGGGCAGGGCATAGGGCAGCAGATTCTTCTGAAATTATAATAAACAGGCGCTGCAGCTCTGCTTGCTCGCAGTCCCACAGCTGTGCCTCTCAATTACTCAAAGCAAGGCTGCTGCTGATGACATTACGGGAATAGTCCATCCTAGCAAAAGTCTGTGTGTGAAAACCTAACCCCCAAATTCCACATAGAGCAAATGCGCCACGCACTAAAGTGCCGGGATTTTCTGACAGGCTGAGACCATCGCCCACTGCGGCAGTGACACCACCAACATCTGTACAAGCAGCAGTAAAATTGGTTCAGTCAACAAGTTACAAGACCCACTACTAACTAGGCCACTCAGTTGGATGATATTTATAGCAACAGTGATCACACTTCTTGCAGATTGATATTTTTCATTCCACAATATGCGTATAAAATAAATGTAGGACTATAATTTTTGGTGAAAATCAAAATTTATGGGTGGAACTGAGCCGCTTGGTGGAGGTCTGCGCTCACTGCCAGGTAGCCTAAATAAAGGTATTTGCAAAACATGACTTCAGAAATTTAAACATAAAAATGCCTTGCACTTAACACTCAATATTTTTTAAATTTACAGTAGATTTTGTCGACCAAAATGTTGTGGAATTCTATCAACTAAAACTATTCTAAGATTAAAACAATTTAGACAACTTAATTATAGCTAAAACTAGGAGATATTTTACACAAATGACTAAAACTAAAACTAAATTAAAAAGTGCTGTCGATATTAACACTGATGAACGTTGCTGACTTGTTTGTGTTTGGTTTTCTCTCCTGCCCTCCTCCAGGTCTCAGCTGTTCGTGTGTCCAGCAGGAAGCCTCGAGGGTCAGTATTGTCAGTCTGCTAGCTGCGTGGCATGGAAGGAGCAGGTCCACCGCAGCTTAGAGGTTCAGGCGGTGCTGCAGTGTCCGGCCTTGGACAAAAGCCTGATGCCCCTGACGGTCAGCACGCTCGCCGTCCCTGACGACCTGAGACACATCTCCAGCCACGGAGAGGAGGACTGGGACCCTGCCTACGTGATCCACCTCCACCCTGTGGCCATGCTACGCAACCTGCTGCCTTACACCATCCGATACATGATGGAGGTACACATCAGTTAAACAGTCTGCCTTCTAGGATGTGACCCACAGCCTCGGTTTGGTCTGTTGATAGAAATTCAGTTTTTTTTTACAATGTTAACACTGATGAAACTTTAATAGCTCTAATAGTTAAACCAAAGCATACTGTACATTGAAACATCGTTTCTTTATTATGACCCCTGTCTGTGGAACAGTCTTTTGGAGGACCTGAGAGCTGCACCTAATGTTAATGTTGTTATAAACAAAGTCAGGACCTACCTTATTAGTCTGGCTTTTAGCTGAATTTGGTTTTACTCTCTTAATTTGCATTATACATGTTTTACTCCATTTAAGGTTCAGAGTTACTATCTTATGTTTAACCAGTTTTTACTTATGTCCTTTTGGTGATGGATATTAGACAGTTTTGTTGATTTGTTTTCAAACAACTTTTGACACTTTTAACCAACTTTTAGCGCTTTATTACCTTTGATATCATGGTTTTATCTATTTAGTCTCACCCCCCCCGTGTTTCCTCAGTCCTCTGTTGTTGAATAGTTTTGACTAGTATCCCTGTGTGTCTGGTGTGTGGTTGAATGCATAAAAGTGCATGTCTCTGTGTTTAAAGTATGTGCTGGGAGGGTGGATGAGGCTTTGTTTTTATTTATTTTTGTATTTTATTGGTGTATTTTAATTATTATTTTTTTCTCCGGCTCGTATCTGCTTGTGTACTTAAATGATCAGCACTTTGTGCTACATTTTTATGAATGAAAGTGCTTTATAAATAAAGTTTGATTGATTATTTGATTGATTAGGTACAATGGTATGTACAATGATACAAATGTAAAGATGTCACTGTGCTCTTACATTAATTTGAAACCCAGTTCCTGATCCTCAGAACATGTTTGGCACAATCCAGTAAGGATTATAGATTAAATGGAAAATAAACATTTATATTGTTAATAATAACAGTAATACATTAATAATATTAATTATGATAATGGACAAATATATAAATGAAAAGGTAAAGACATATTCATGTATATAAACACATTAAACAAAAACAAACATGACAAAAAAAACATTAAAAAAGAGAGTGAGTCTTTAGTAAAAACTACCCATCCATTCTTAATAATTAAAATTAACTAGAAAAGAGAGCGCAGACCTCCGCCAGCGTCACAGTCCTCACCCATATTGTGATTTTCACCATAAATATTAGGCCTACCTTTATTTCATCTAAATATTTGGATTCCTTGACCATGAAAACATACCATTAGCAATAGGATTCAAAATGATGTCCATTTTAGATCAGTAGTTATTCAAGAAAATTGCATTTTTCAACATGGCAGATCCAGACGGTGATTGGGATCACTCCCAAAATCTAATAATTTACTCCTTGTCCCAATCCGGACATTTCCTGAAAATTTCATCAAAATCCGTCCATAACTTTTTGAGTGATGTTGCTAACAGAGAAACAATCAAACAAACACAAAAACAGACGCCGACAATAACATAACCTCCTTGGCGGTGGTAAAAAATTAAATTAAATATAAAAAAGCCACAAAATGGTCAAAGAGGGTACAAGGGTTAAAACATAAGAGTCTGTTCGTGTTTTTTCTTTCACTTCAGTTTTATTTTTATGGTGTCCAACCAAGTGTCATATCAAAGTCTAAAATCCTTTCTTTTCATCTCCAAACTGATCCGCTTTGGTTTGTCCCCTCAGAGCTCTGCCGACTCCTACGAGCTCCAGGAAGGCAGCACCTCAGACCTCCTGAATGCTCGTGTTTCTGGCGAGATCCTGTCTCTGGTCTTGATTAAGTATCAGGGCCGGGATTGGCACGGACACATCCGCATCGACCAGGATCTCAGCGAGTTCTTTCCCGTGTGCCTCACCTGCGACACAGACACCAGCATCTCCATCGACGTGAGCGTCCACGTGACGAAGACGTCCAGCCGCGTGCTGCTGTCCATCTTCAGTCCGTACTGGATCATCAACAAGACGTCCCGAGTGCTGCAGTACAAGTCGGAGGACTTCACCGTCAAACACCCGGCGGACTTCAGAGACATCATCCTGTTCTCCTTCAGGAAGAAGAACCTGTTCAGCAAGTGCAAGGTGAGCATGAGACCCGTCGTATCTCTACTGTCCTGATCAGAAGATGTACAAAGGATCTCATTTATAAAATAATCTTGAGTGACAATATCAGCAGATCAGTTATGAAAGCTGCAGAAAGTTGGTAAAAGTAGACAGTAGATACACTGAATGGCCAAAAACAAGTCCCCACCTAAAAACTGGTCACACACTCTGCTATTTTGTTGGACCTCCTTTAGCTTTGACTACCACATGCATTCACTGTGGCATTGTGTCGATAAGCTTCTGCAATGTCACAGATTTGTCCCAGATCACAGCACTGCCCCCACAGGCTTTGACAGTAGGCACTAGGCATGATGGGTGCATCACTTCACCTGCCTCTCTTCTTACCCTAATGCTCCCATCACTCTGGAACAGGGTCAGCCTGGACTCATCAGACCACATGACCTTCTTCCAGTCCTCTGCAGGCCAATCTTTATGCTCCCTAGCAAACTGAAGCCTTTTTTCTGGTTAGCCCTGCTGATTAGTGATTTTCTTAAGGCTACACAGCTGTTCAGTCCCAATCCCTTGAGTTCCCCTCACATTGTGTGTGTGGAAATGCTCTTACTTTAACTATTAAACATATCCCTGAGTCCTACTGTTGTTTTTCTTTATTTTGATTTAGCCAACCGTTTAAGTGATTCGCCGATCACGATCATTCAGGATTTTATTCCGATCACATTTCTTCCTCAAAGACAATGGTTCCTCACTATCCTTCCAGTTTTTAACAATGCGTTGGACAGTTCTTAACCAAGTTTTAGTAGTTTCTTCAATCTCCTTAGATGTTTTCTCTGCTTGATGCCAGTGATTTGACCCCTTCTAAAACAGACGAACATCTTTTCCATGACCACAAGATGTGGTCATGGAAATGTGTTTTCGGAAGAGTTTGTTTGTCTGTCTGTCTTTTTGTGAACAAAATAACTCAAAAAGTCATGGACGGATTTTGATGAAATTTTCAGGAAATGTTCAGTATGGGAAAAGGAAGAACTGATTCAATTTTGCAATTGATTCGGATGACCGTCTGGATCCGCCATGACGAAAAATGTGATTTTCGTGAATAACTACTGAACTAAAACAGATATCATTATGAATCCAATTGCTAATGGTATGTTTTCATGGTCAAGGAATCTAAATATTTTCATGAAATAAAGGTAGGACTAATATTTATGGTGAAATTACAATATGGGAGAGGACTGTGGTGCTGGCGGAGGTCTGCGCTCTCAGAGTACTTTTCTAGTTATTTAAGAAATGAGAAGCTACTCTTTGCATCAGTTGGAGTTAAATAACTTTTTTCCACCTTAAAGATAATCACCCATGCAGTAATTATCCGATAGGAGGCTCGTACCTATTTGCTTAGCTAAATCCAGCTGGCAACTTTTTTTTGGCCAGGCAGCGTAAAGATAGTTGATCATAACCTCAGTTTTGAGTCACTTATAAAAGATGTTACCAAAAAGACATTAATCTTTTAAAAAACTTCTACAGAGTGCACCAGTTTCTTTTATTCCTGCTTTTATCACCTGTAAGATTAACTACTGCAATACCCTCCTTTCTTGTCTTCCTAAAAAGAGCATCTCACAGCTTGAGAAAACAAAAATCAGCTGCACGCATGCTGACAAAGACCAGGAAGAGAGCCTACATCACCCTAATTGTAAAGTCTCTGCACTGGCTACCAAATAAAGTTATTTCAGATTGAGGAACAGAATTTAACAAGCTATTGTTAGATCACTCTTTAGTCTTTTTAAATATATTTATTGGTATTTTATCACAACTTTTAGGCCCTAAATTGTGCCTTTCATGATGCTTCAGTGTCTTTTTGATATTAAACTTGATTGTTTAACGAGTTTTTAGCAGGTTTAAAACATCTCTCACTGCATTCTTCACTGTAACAAACCTTTGTGTTGTTGTTTCAGCTTCAGCTGTGTGTCTCCACAAGCTCCTGGTCTGATGGTTTCTCACTGGACACTGTGGGAAGTTATGGCTGTGTTCGCTGCCCTGCCAGCAACATGGACTACCTGGTAACTCAACACTTGACTCAGCACTTACAATAAAGACAGAACATGGGCTCTAATGTTTACATCTTCTGTAATAAAGGAATATTCAACCGCTGCTGACCTGGACTAGACCTTGTTGTTGCTTGCCAGTTTTCCCTCCATGGAGTTAAAGTTATAAAAACAATTTAAAGGAATAGCTTCATACTTTTTAAGTGGATTTGGAGGTCGCTGCTTAATAAATCAACCACAGGGATGGTGATCAGCTCTGACTCTGTAAGATGAGAGCTGGCTCAGAAGAGCTCCTACCAAACTGTTTGTGTGTGATGATTGAAGGCAAGGTCAAACTCATCATTAACTTTAATGTGGCATCACATACCCATGAAACACTTCCATCTGCTGCAGGACCATCTATGTATGCATGATGAATTTAGGCAAAAGCAGGCTAACACTACCCATTGACTCCCAGTGTTTGAGCTAAGCTAGTTAGCAGTGGGTGTGCTCTGCCTGTCTCTTCGCTGTTACTGCACATACAGTCGAAAGAATAGAGCCTATCAGCTTGTCATGGACTCTGGAGTGAGGCAAGACATTAAAAGAAACATTTTTTTGGCATATCCATTTAAAAGACTTTGAAAAATTCGTTTGGAGGGTCTCACATGAATCCTTTTCAACCTTCGATTGAAAAATAGGCTGGTAAAGAAGGAATCAGTTTTGTTATTTGATTTTTGTCTCAGGGGTTCATGGTGGTGTGTTTGTCATTCTTTGCGTGTCCAGGTTGGAGTTAGCATCCAGATGAGCAGCTTTAATCTGACCCGGATCGTCACCATGAGTCCGTTCTACACTCTTGTCAACAAGTCATCGTATGAGCTGGAGGTTGGAGAGATCATCAACCCTAACTCCACCAAGTGGCACTACCTGGCTTCCACTGAGGTGAGGATGAAACCTGGTTTTGTCCCCTACACCATGTTTGACCATGAGCCTATGGAAACCACTTTATCTCTGTTTTTCTCTTGGTTCTGTTCGCAGTGCGTCCCTCTGTGGCCGGAGAACACCTCCGGGAAGCTGTGCATCCGAGTGGTTGGATCTGACTCCACCTCCAGTTGTTTCTTCTTCAACAAGCAGGACAACGGCACCCTGCTGAGCGTGGACATGGTCAGTGTCTCTGCCTGATCAATCACATTAGAGTGATTTTAGCTTCTCCTGACATTCGCGTTTGTGTGTTTTCAGTGTGGCGGGATCATGGTGGAAGTCAACATCACAGATCTGTCCACTGTCATAAGCTTCAGTGATTATTATGAGGGTGCAGCTCCGGCACTACTGCTCAACCACACGCCATGGGCCAACATCAGCTACAAGCAGAGGTAAGACATCACCGACTACCCTTTTTAACTTTTATGAACTTCAGGTCTGGGTGATTGGCAGTGTTAATTTGGACAGCACTTTCTAATTTAGTTTAGTCTTTTGCCTAAATATCTTTTAGTTTTAGTCATAATTTAGTCCCTGAATTGTTTTATTTTAGTTTAGTTTTAGTTGATGAAATTTCACAACATTTTAGTCAATGAAATCTCCTTTAAATTTAGTCAATTCAAATATGAAGTGTAAAGTGTAAGGCATTTTTTATGTTTCCTTAAATTTCCAGTCATGTTGTACACTTGGATTAGGCCTGTCACGATAATCAATAAATCAACTAACGATAAATAAAAACGTCCTCGATTAGTTTGCCAGCCTCAATAAATAGACACGTGCATGCATGTTTGTTTTCCTCCTCTCTCTCTACCAAACAGGCTGGATGAAAAGATGCCTCACTCCGTACATCTTGCTCAACACCTGGGTGCATTGGTTATACAGCAGATTTATAGCGGAGTGAGCATCTGTCAATCATTCAATCTTTGTGTGGGGAGGGGGGAGGCGGGGCCGCTTGCGTGTACACACACTCACACAGAACTGCAAGTGAGCATCGTGATGAGTAACAAGGAAACAAACACTGATATGAACAAAGGCCCAAAAGCGATGGTTCCTAAGCAGAAAGCCACAGCCCAAGTGCGGGAATATTTTGGTTTTAAACAGAATGAACAAGGTGTGAGCTCAGAAACACCGACGAGCCATTGTGTCGTATTTGTTTAGAAGTAGTGGCGATGAAGAAGGGGAGGTGCAGCGGTGCTTTCGTCCTGGCACTCAGTGCTTCATGAGGCATTTGATCAACAAAGTAAATACTAATAAAACAGCGCAAAATTGTGGACGCTCACAAACAGTGTTGTTCTCTACATTACAAAAGAAATGCAGTCCTTCAATATGGTTGAAAAGCCACCATTTTGGAAAATTTTACAACGTTTGACAGACAGTATGAGTTGACTGGGAGAACATAAATGTCACACACAATTCAGGAACTATATAAACTACATGTCATTTATTGTTTTTATTATTGTGTGTGTTTTTACTGGAGTTTTGTTTTTTTCCTTACAGAAACAGGTCTAAGGTCTATTTTTTAAATTTTGGATTAGTTTAATGATTTTTATTCACATGCAATTTTTCCCAAAAGAGAGTCCATTTTCTTTTCATTTTTTTTTCTCTTTTTTGTTTGTTTAATTTATTATATTGTTATTTTTTTTGTTTAATTTATTTTACTTAAAAGCTCTTGACCTTCCAATTATAGTTAGATACTCTTAAGATTAAAGTTTATTGCTTTTGGTATGGCGTACTCACTTTATTATGACATATAATTGCATTAATGATGTTTCTAAATAATATTGACAATAATGTTGTTTATCAGCAATAATTTTTTGGACAATTATCGTAAATTTAGTTGACTAAAATATGAAGTTTAAAGGACAAGGCATTTTTTATGTTTCCTTGAACTTCTGAAATTATGTTTTACACTTGGATAAACCAAAGGCCTAATAACACTTTACTGATGCTAGTAAAGTTTAAATGTCTAAATGAACAGAAACAAATGTTCCTTTTGTGTGAAATGCAGTCACCTTTATTTAGGCTACCTGGCAGAGCATCTCAGTTACAATACCAGAACTGACAACAAACAGTGAACCTGCTCTACATGAATATATCAATTCATAAAGAGAGCAGCTCTGATTGGATCGCTCCACAACTTATCCCACCACCACCAAGCTAAGGCAGCTGTGATTGGATGTCCCTCTGAACTCATCCAACCTTTCCACACAACCAAAGTAGCTGTGATTGGATATATTCTTAACTTGTCTCTACTTTCTATATGACCAAATTAGGTCTAAATGGATTAAGTCTATGGCAAATATTTTTGACATAGACATTTTTTTTCTTGTGTAGTTTTTATTTGTTGAAGAAAATATATATATATATATATATATATATATATATATTTTTTTTTTGAATGTATTTTTTGGGGAATTTTTTTGCATTTATTGATAGTAGAGAATGAGACAGTGGATAGGCTTGTGAAAGGGGGTGAGAGAGTAGGGGAAGACACTCTGCAAATTGGTCACAGATGGAATTCGAACCTGGACCGGCAGAAGCAAGTACATGGGGTGCCTGGTTGTTAACCACTCCGCCAAACCAGCACCCCAAAGAAGAAAATATCATTTAATTTGATTTTAGACGTTGTCCCTATGCTCTTGTTTTATCAGTTGCTGTCTAGTAAGTCCTGAATTGTGTGTAAATTATAAGTAAAATAACCTGCCAATAAGACAAGATAAATTTAAACTAGAGCGTATATTAAACCTTAATGTTAGACACTAACTAAGTCAAACTTTCCTTGTTTTATTGGCAGATATTTTCTCTTCATTTCAAGCAATTTAATGTCTAATTTTTGTGTTCTATTCCTTTAAGTAATATATATATCTTGAACTGGTCAAGTGTTCGTGAATTAGAAGAGTGTTCTGGATATTTGTACTTGAAAGAGACAAACAGACTTGCCTAGATCTGAATTTTTGCAGAGTGGAGCCAGCAGGGGAGCACAGTGGTGTGTTTATGTCTGACTGTGCTCCACACAAATATCACAATGAAGTCAATGACTACGTCAAAATCACTTTTCCTTGAAATGTCCTGATTACTGCGTTAAGTAGTTTTAGCCTAAAGTCCTCGTCTCTTTCTTTTGTCAGTGGCTCAACAACAGCTCATCTGCTGAAACCTGGAGAGGCTCGGCGGTTTGCGTGGGATGATCCAGCGGGGGTCAGAACCCTCTGCTGGAGCTGCATGGAACATTCTGGAGAGCTGGACCTGCTGAAGGTCTGACACCAATGGGTTTATCCTTTATTTAGTCTTTATAAGGATTACTTTTATTGACAATGACATAAAAATCAATATCAGAAGTAATGCTGATATGTTGGATATCGGCTTGAATTTGATTTCATACATCCCTATTAGAGTGCTAATAAACAGAGTATTACAGGAGCTTAATAAATGTTTAGACTGGGGGCAGCCATATTCGATTGTCAACTCAGGGTTGGTGAAGATACCCTGTGTTCTCAGTCGGAAATTCTGGCCTTGGGGGACGTTCCAGTTGAAATTTCCCACTCGGATCTCATAAATCCTGACTTCACAGTATAACTGGAATGCACCATAAGCATAGATGACAGCAAAGACACTGAATGAGGTAGTTCTGGTAAACAGAAGACAAGCAGTGTCTTAGTGTTACACAGAATGACATTAATGTCCAGTCTGTGTGCTTTTGAGCAAAGCTGAAAACAGCAGAAACTTGGAGTTTCCACATGTTTGATGTTGTTGATCCTGTTTGTTTTTTATAGAAAATCCACAGGAATCAATTCGAGAATAAGGCCTGGATCATTAATGTCTTTGGTATCCAAAATAATCTCATTCCCATCCCCAATCAGAATCAGGAGAACTATCCTGTTCACCAAGTGTGTTTGGACGCCAAGGAATATGATATGATGTTTTGGTGCAGAGCAGTTAGTGAAAGACCAAGAAATAAAATCCATTAGTGACTTTTTGTTGTTTCTGACCTTAGTCTTCACTGTAGCAAGATCAGTAGTATTTGTGCCATCAGGTATTCTTGCACCCTGAGAAGTCTACTTTTTTTGTGTAGGTCTCTTTTGCTCCTAAGTCACTTAATACGTTCACTAGAAATATAACGGACCTAGATGAGAGCCCTGAGGAACCCCTCAGGTGATTCATTTGGAAAAAAGAGAGACACTGTTGTGTGTCTGTGTGATGAAAGTGAAAAACTTAAAGCCTATCTGCCTGAGTAAATGAAACAAAAGAGAAGCAAAGCAGCAAATAAACATTTGATAGAGATTATTGGTGTTTCTGTTATTACTGGTAAATAATTTATAGATACTGTATGTAGATGTACAATAGATATTTTAGTCCCAGCTTTAACAAAAATCACCCTGTAGTCCCATAAAAATGTTTCTGTCCTTATTTTCTTTAAAAAGAAAGAGCAAGAATAAATATTTAGAATCTTTAAAGGTTTTTAAATGAAAGGTTGTTTGTAGGTGATAAAGATGACTAAAGGAAGTGGAACAGCTTCCTCTGATTGTCGTCCTTGTCTGGTCTTCGTTTAGGACGAGATGAGTCAGTTCTCCTACGACAGCCTCTCTCAGGTCTACTGGGTTTCCTTCCTCGATGGCCGCCAGCGTGTGCTGCTGTTCACTGAAGACGTCGCTGTCGTGACGAAGGCCAGGCAGGCGGAGGAGCTCGAGCAGTTCCAACAGGAAGTAAAGGTGTCGCTGCAAAACCTTGGCCTGTCGCTGATCAACAACGCCACCCAAAAGGAGATTTCCTACATCGGCATCACCAGGTAAGCATCTTTACCCCAACAGGTAAACAGGTGAACACTCGCGTCTAAAACAGAAAGTGTTTGTGTGTCACAGCTCGGGTGTTGTTTGGGAGATGAAGCCGAAGAATCGCTGGAAGTCGTTCAGTCAGAAAAACATCAACCTGCTGGAGAAGGCTTATAAGAATCAGCTGACCTCGAAGACTGACGGAGGCTGGGTCAAACTGGAGAACAACATGGAGGTGAGATTCATCCAGGACGCTGATCACAACATTTTAGACACTCATATAGAGTTCAGATTAACCTTTGCAGCAGTTAACATCACTCCAGTGTTAACAGCTCATGTTTAATTAGATAGATTAGAACAGACTGAACATTATTAACCCTGTTGAAAAACTCCCTCAGGAAAATTAGGATTCCAGTAACAGTTTATTATCACAGATAAAATATACATTAAAAGATAGATATAAACAAAAGTAATAAATGTAAATTAGAAATAAAAATACGTCTACTGGCGGACTACTCCTTCCTGTCCTCTGTCTACCTGTTTCTCCTCCCCCCAGTGAGGAGTTGTACAGTCTGATGGCCTGTATAATAACTTGAAGCTGACAAAAGTAATTATAAATAAAAATTTCCTGAAAATCAATTAAGGAAAAATAGACATAGCTTTGGAATTGTGGTTCAACAGAAATATTTTTGAAAACAAACTAATGAAACTGGCCTGGCCAAAAATGATGGGTTTCATTAGTTTATTTTTATTAAATTTGTTTTATTATTGCTTTTGTTAGTTTCAAGTTCTTCCAGTGACCGTGTGGGTTTTTCTCTCTTTGATGAAAGGATACCAACAATTTTGTCCATGTCTTTATACGTGTTTCTATGAACAATTGTATGTCTTCAGCCTGCTCTACTGTAAAGTGTCTTGAGATAATACTTACAAATTGGCACTACACAAAAAAGATTCATTGATCAGTGGCAAACTTGATTAGTCGCCTTGACTTGACTTCCAAAATCCCCTCTCCCGCTGGAAGATAGCCTACAGTTCCTCAGTGAAACAAGAGAGAGGAACCAGTCTTCTTGGGGTGTTGTCTTCCTGGGACGGCCTGTCTTTGACTTCATCTGTCTCATGGGTCTGACACCAAATAATCCTAACACTCTGCACACCAGAGCACCAGCTTCCAGCTCCAGGGGATATGGCACAGTTTTTAGGTGCCACCCTCACATTTGTTGATTTTTCCATGAATGTGAAAGTTGTACCTCGTTGTCAAAGCGACTTACCAGGCTGTCCAACATTATGATTGGTTTTATTACAGAAGAGAGATAATCGACCAAAATAATGTATTGTTGTTAATCTGAATATGACATAGACATGCAAGCACCAGCGTTTAAAGGCTCTAGTTAGTCCAATGCTAATTTGTTTTTATCAACACCTTTAGTTCTTGAGGTCTAATTTTTTAAGTTGCGTTAGTTTATGTCTTACATACCTGAGAGAGTTTATTTAACTACTAGGGCTGGGACGATACGCTTTTCTCCTGATTCGATTTTTTAGGTGCCTATTCGATTTAAATTGATGCTACGATGTTGCTGATTTTTGCAATCTTTAGTTAGCTTTTTTTTTAACACCAGCAAAAGAGATGAACAATGATGATGCCTACAGACTATATCAGGAAAAATCCACGTCACATGTGAGTCCATTTTTAGGAGTTATTCAGCAATGTATTTTAACCAGCTGTTTATACTCTCTCTTCAAAAGCCTGGACTGCATTTAAAAGTGGCTTATTAACACAGACTAAAATGAAGCATTAAAATTTGGGGAAAAAAAAAACAATTTTTGAACAGAAAAATCCCCTTAAAAATCGTCAAAAAAAAATCCCAATACTTATGTCAATCCATTTTTTCTCCCACCCCTATTGACTACTGGATTTTGCCTGATAATTTATTCAGTGCTGGTTAAGTTGCAGATCTATGAATATTAATATTTATTTCTTCCATATAACCTCAGACATTATTGCATTTTAATCAAACAAAATGCTCTTTGATATTGACCTATAGGAAGCATTTTCCAAACTCCGGTCAGTGACTCTGTTATTTATTTTTCTTATTATTTATGCCTGAGGATCATAGTCATACAACTGATATGTGCTGTATCTGTATGTGATGACTCTGGTTGTCAGGTAAACTTTTCTGGAGCCCCCATGTTGATGCGTCAGCAAACATCAGGAGGAACCAGCCCAATCAGGAGGAACTTCCTGTCGGGGATCCAGGTTGAGTTTAAGCAATCCCTCCATCAGCGCAGCCTGAGGGCCCAGCTCTACTGGCTTCAGGTAAACAAACAAACATGTAAACACTCTAACTGTTCACAGCTTTATATGTTTCTACTTTAGTCATTTATAGTTTAACCTGTAGAGTTAATTTCCCTGTTACTTTATTCATGCATCCATCCATTACCTATAACACCTATACCTTATGGGGTCACAGGGGGCTGAAGCCTTTCCCAGCTGACAGTGGGCGAGAGGTGGATTGACCGGTTGCCAACCACAGGGCCACATAGAGAGACAGAAAACCATTCAAGCTCATGCTTATACATAAGGGCAATTAAATGAATGAATATTTATTTTTGTTTACAGAAATGTTAAGAACAAACAAAGAATACCATGATTTAATGCAAACTTATCAAAAATTTATTTATTATTTTTGCCTCTCCTGTGCAATCCGGGATAAATTTGACATATAAGGAAAAAACATATGACATCCCTCTTTATTTCATAACATCATAAAATCATTATTTGTCATAAGCATGAATTATTAAAACTTTTCTTTACCTTTAAGATAGCTTTACATCATTTTAAATATCACTGAGATCATTACAAAATTTTATCCCCAAAATGTACACATCTATATTTAATATTTATTCTATTTTTTCTCGTTTATTTTCCTCCTCGAAGTTTAAAGAAATTTTTGAATACAAGAAGGAAGGGTATTTACTGCACAACAAATTGTCTCTGGTGTTTTAAAATAAACAATGTCCCTAAATTTTAGCATCAAATTAGACTCACCAACCACCCAACAGCATTTCTTTGGTCTGTTGGAGGAAGTTGGAGTACCTGGAGAAAACCCATGCATGCCCAGCAAGAACATGCAAACTCGCCCTTATACTGTATCCTAATTTGCTTTACACATGCAGACTGTTTCTTGGCTTCTTGGTCTTGTTATCTCACTTTGACGCCGTTCTGCATCTGAAATTTTAGCATCTCTGATTTCTTTTGCCTTTTTTACACGATAAATCTGTGCACAAATACATGCTACTTTACAGTAACTCACATTTAAAACTGAAATGACTTGTTTGCAGGTTGATAATCAGCTTCCAGGTGCCATCTTCCCCATCGTCTTTCATCCGGTTCCTCCTCCAAAATCCATCGCTCTGGACTCAGGTGATCATCTTAATAACTGCTCTTACATTGACAGTCTGTAGTTTTTATTTGTGAATCATTCTGGGCGCTACAATGAGGGTTTTAAATTAGATCAATCTGCCCTCGTAAAAAAAGTTGTAATTTAATGTTTCTAAATTATTTTAGGCTTCAGAATGATGGTATATTATGTCTTAAACAAGCAAAGCATATAAGAGAAGACATTTGAAATAGGTATTAGTGTTTAAATCACTCTGTTTCTTTATTTCTCTGCCACCACAGAGCCAAAACCATTCATCGACGTGTCCATCATCACCAGGTTTAACGAGCACAGCAACGTCATGCAGTTTAAGTGAGTGAAGCCAAAGTCTTTTAAAATATCCTCTGTAACATCTGCTGTAATATAACTAGAGGTGGCTCCCTTCTTCTCTGGATGTTTTTCCACTGTAAACATTTAAGTTCAGAAATATGTTTCTGTAAATCATCATTTACACCGGGACTAAATTAAGTAACCTGACACACTTGATGAAGCATTGGGTATATCACTAGTCCATCCAAGCAAGAACTCATAGAAAGTCTGTCTGGTAGCAAGATTACACAAAAACTACTGGATGGATTTACCTGACAATTTCACCAGAGGTGTTGTTTGGTCCAAAGAAGAAGCCATTACATTATGGTAGTGATCCACATATTTATCTGGATGCGAAATATCCCCCAAATTTTGCAGAAAATCACATAATTATCGTGGCAGGCCTACCAAAACTGAAGGTATTTCTCCATGAATCAATCAAATCAAATCAAAAATCACATCTCTGACATCACTTGATGGACTTGCTTCAAATTACATGATCATGCATATAATTTAACTCTATCATCATGGTCAGTTTCATCTGGATCGAGATCACAAAAAAATCATTGAAGTTTAAACAGGTAAATCCCATGCATTTCTCCTTGGCTGCTTCATGGTGGGAATTGTAGTTTATTTACAAAGTCACAAGTGAGTGATGATCTAGAATTGTATCTTGCAGAAGTCTGTGCTCTCAAGGTGCTTTTCTAGTAATTAATGTAGTAGGAGGGAGCTACTGCACTACAGTGTGTGAGTAACTTTGTAAAACAAACTCTCATCAAAACATGTCAGAAGTAGAGCTAAAGTTTCCTCTTCATGGAGAAATACCTTCAGTTTTGGTAGGCCTGTCACGATAATCAATAAATCAATTAACCGCACGATAAATAAAAACGTCTTTGGTAAGTTTGCTGGCATTGATAAATTGACACCTGCATGCGTGTTTGTTTTCCTCCTCTCTCTCTACCAAACAGGCTGGATGAGAAGATGGTTCACTTTGAACAACTGTCTCAAAACTTTATTTATTGATTTTGGGGGCTACAGAGAGCTGAAGTGAGCGTCATGAGGCGTAACAAGGAAACAAACACAAATTTGAATCAAGACATGAAAGCTTCAGTTCCTATACCACAGCCCCAGTGTGGGAATATTTTGATTTTAAACAGAATTAACAAGATGTGAGCCCATGAACACTGACGAGCCGATATGTCGCATTTGTTTGAGAGTAAAGGTGATGAAGAAGGGGAAGTGCAGCGCAAAGTAAATATAAATAAAACAGCGCAAAATGGTGCGCTCACAGACAGTGTCGTTCGCTACATTGCAAAAGAAATGCATCCCTTCAATACGGTTGAAAAGCCACCATTTCGGAAAATGTTACAAACATTTTACAGACAGTACGAATTGTACGAATTGACTGGGAGAACGTACATGCCTCAAACAATTCCTGAAGTGTATAAACTCCAACTTGTTTATTTTTTTTACTGTGTGTGCTTTTATTGGAGCTTTGTTTTGTTTTTTCTTGAAAGAGAAAGGATCTATTTTTTTTATTAGTATAATGATTTATTTGCAATTCCTAGTTAGTTGCAATTTTTCCCAAAAGAGATTCCATTTCATTTCATTGGATCTTTTTTTTACTCTTCTTTTGTTTGTTAATTATGTTATATTGTTTAACTTAGTTTACTTAAAAGCTCCTGACCTTCCAATTTCAGTTAAATACTTTTAGGAAATTAAAGTTTATTGCTTTTGATACAGTGTACTCAATTTATTATGAAATATAATATATAATAATTACATTAATGAAAAAAGATGTTTCAAAATAATATTGACAATAATATTGTTTATCGGCAACAATTTTTTTGGACAATTGTCGTCGAGTAAAAGATGCTAACAGAAGCTGTTAGCATCCATGCTAATGTCTGGGAGCAGTCACTTCCTGCTGTTGTCTCACTCGTAGCTCCACCTCTTCCTGCTCTAAACATTCTGATTGGGTCACTCACAGTCATTGTAGATTGGAATTTCCGTAAGATGGATCTGCCTGATTTCGTAATGAAGCCCCAAATGATGTACCTGTTTCACTAAAGATTTGAATGTTCTTGTCTTCTGATTATTTGTTTCATATCTAATTAGCTTTTTTTAAATGTCAGGTACTTCATGGCCCTGGTGCAGGAGATGGCGGTGAAGGTTGATCAAGGCTTCCTTGGAGCCATCTTGTCTCTGTTTACTCCAGCTGTTGACCCGCAGGCCGACAGACAGAAGGTAGAGCAAGTAGAAGAGTTGAGTGTTTGACTCCTGGCTGGTTCGGCCCTCAGTTTGTTCATATAAGACACATTTAATTTCCAGACACAGCTGATAGAGAAGGACCTGCAGGTGCTGCAGGCTGAGCTGACTGAGGCGTCCATCAGCGACGCGTCTGGACTGAGCTTCTTCGAACATTTCCACATCTCACCCATCAAGGTGAGTAGAATTTGTCTTTTGTTAACCTTTAAACTGTGATGGGCTAAGAATTCTGGCTTTTATTGTTTGACTCATTGTGCCTTGGCTCTGCCTTCATGTCCTTGAATATGCGTTCCTCAATCCTGAAACTGAATCTGTTGTTTGGTATCTCAGCTTCACCTCAGTTTGTCTCTGGGCTCGGGCGGTGCCGATGGGACCAAAGAGGTGGCGGCCATTCAGTCCTTCAATCTTCTGCTGAAAAGCATCGGAGCCACACTGACGGACGTGGATGACCTCATCTTCAAGTGAGGGGCCTCCTGCTTCTCAGAGTGATGTGATGCATTCATTAAGCTGTTGTCTAATCAGATCTCTCCGTCAGGCTGGCCTTCTTTGAGGTGAAGTACCAGTTTTACCGTAGAGACAAGCTGATGTGGACTGTCATACGGCACTACTCTGAGCAGGTATGTCTGAGTATCAGCCCTTCCTCTCTGATTATGTTGCTGTTGGGTGTAGAGAAGTTACAGATATTTGTAGGGCTGGGTATCAGATTTTCAATTTGATTCACGATCAGATTTGGTATTTATTCAGTCTGGGATATCTCAGTTAAAATAACGCTGTAGATTTAAAAAGTGACCTTTTGACCTGGTACATTATTAAAAATAGCTTTTACATTAAGAACTGAACCCATAGCAGTTACATTAATCACATATTGATGATATACATTAATGCATATTCTGCATATTACTTGTTTTTTGTCCAACTCGTCTTTTCCTTCATGCTTGTTAAATCCGAAATACATCCAAACATCAGCTTTTAAAGTCACCAGTGGTACCCCTATAGTGCTACTTGCTTCAGCCATGTTTGTTTGACTGCTTGCTGTAACATCTCACGAGATTTTGTTCAGTGGAAATCAGCACTAAACGCTGATCACACGAGACTAACAAGGTTGATACCACAGGCTGATTCTCTGCATGTCCATTGTAGAAAAACCTGCCTAAGTGAAAAGATCAATATTTAGATTTTATGGATCGATTACAAACCAGTTCAAGGGAAATCGATTAAATGAATTTTTTAAACCCAGCCCTAGTTATTTTTGCAGCCATTCCTTTTGTTCTAGATCTTCCGTTTATTCTAGTTGATGCATTTTAAGACTTCTGACATTCAAGTCAACAAGTTTAATAATTTGGAGACAAAGTCTTGCAGCAGAAATGACTAAATAAGTATGAAATGATCGCCAACTACTGACCAGTGAAGTTATCTCGGTTCATCCCCTCATCATGCCCCTGTTAGTGGGTTGAATACAGCAGCGAGTAAAGTTTATTTAATTTATCCACATCAAAAAATACAGGAACAGCACAAAATAAAGTGAAACACTGTACAAAGTTGGTTAGAAGCCCCAAAGGGCTCTTAAGAATACCTCCCCTTGGACATTAACTTATGTTACATCGGTACGAACAGGTTGGATAGGTGTTCACGTCTGATACTGATAAAAGTTTGTACCTTTGAAAAGAGTAGTTGAGTCACTTCTTTTAGTGAAACTAAACATTCGAAGAAACCTCTTCTGGATAGCCAAAAGCTTACTTAAATGTTTGTCTGTAAAGTTGATGTTAGGAGCAGGAAAAATGGTCAAGCTTGAGAATTGAAATTAGTATGACGAGGGCCAAAGTATGATGGTTGGACGACTTGGTCAGAGCTTGTGGGGTGTTCCTGGTCTGCAGGGTTTCTGTCTAAAGTGGTCCAAAGAAGAAAAAGTGGTGAACTGGTGACATGGTCATGGGCAGCTGAGTCTTAATGATATGGAAATCTGTTTTAGCTTAAATGCTATCAGTGATATCAACTGTAGTTCAGCTCTGCTAGTACTCAATTTTTGGAGTACCAGTACATGTACTCAATGTTGGTGAACTAGTGGGTGAGTCGACTTTACCAGTGAAGCAAAAAGTGTTGTAAAAGTAGACTCAGAACAGTTTACTACTACTGCTGCTACTAGTAGGCCTTATATGCTAATAAGGAGGCGTGGAAAACAAATTCTGGCTTCCCATTGGCTTTCCAAAATATTACAAACAATCAAGGTACTTGATTGGTTTCAATCCCTCCTACTTCATTTGCATTAGGTCTGCTACTACTACAAGTGATCTTTTTGCTTTACTAGTACTACTTAATGTCTAAAAACTGTTTACTAGAACTAGTAGTGAAATAAATTAGTTTATTAGTAGTACTAGTAGGCAGTTTTGCTTTACTAGTATGGTCTACTCGCACACTAGTGAACCACTAACTTTATCAGTAAAACAAGTGGTTTAGTATTTACCTTCCATTGTCTCTTGATTGTGGTTTATGTAAGCCATTTAGGCATTTATTCTACCACACAGCTGCTTTAGAAAATGATTTTTTAAACCTCGTAAAATAAGTAGATAAATAAATAAATGAAAAGTACTCATTACTAGTAGTACTAGTGCCACTTTCTGCTTCACTTGTAAAGTCTACTCCTGCAAAAGTTGACTAAGATTGAGTTCATGTACTCCAAATTGAGTGCTAGTAGAGCTGAACTAGGCTTGATAACACTGATACTAAATTTATGCCCCAAAGCCTTCCTTACCCATCACCCGAGGGTCCTAAGGCAAGGGTCACCACCAGTTTTGTTATTAGACTGTGGATAAAATAAAACAGTCAGACCTGAGCGACACCTCTGTTTTCTACTGCTGCATGATTTTCCTCTTTTAACATGTTAACCATGTCACTCCTGTGAGCTCCAGCAGTAAAACAGAAACCATGATCCTATGTTTAAGACTGTTTTGTTGTTTTTGAAGTTCCTGAAGCAGATGTACGTCCTGGTTTTGGGTCTGGATGTTCTTGGAAACCCGTTTGGACTGATCCGGGGTCTGTCAGAGGGAGTCGAGGCCTTCTTTTATGAACCATTCCAGGTAACAGACAATCACCCACGTTTACGAAGTGATGAGCGATTATAGCAAAGATCAAAATGACAGTTTTAATCAATATTAAAGCATGGAGCTTCCTTTAGTTTGTATTCAGGACCTGTCTGAGACCAAACTGTGGCTTCTTTGTGTCCATCAGGGGGCTGTTCAGGGTCCAGAGGAGTTTGCAGAAGGGTTTGTGATTGGAGTTCGCAGCCTGCTGGGTCACACTGTTGGTAAGAAACAGCGTCACACAAAACCATAAGAACCAAAGCTCTATACACCAGATGTACCCTTGGAAACAGAACAGGTGTTTTGACTGCACGGGTGGAGAACCGTGTTCTATTGGCACAGTGGTCTCACAAGCTCATCAATCCTCGGCTCTCTGTGAGCAAAACAAAGGTCCTCCCTCTGTGCTGAAAGTGACAGTAAATCATTTCACGCACTGACATAGTTTAGCACTCTGCTGACTCCTCTGTGTTAAACAGATTCATAAATTCTGTGAGCAGAGCCAAAGAAAGCGAAGAAAATCTCAGAGACTTTTTGAATCTCCCTGTCTTTGACTCCAGACATTGAGGTAATAATGTGGAGCTGAGTGGTACATGTTCCGACAATTATGTGGGGTTGCATAGGGGTGGAAAATTTCCAGAAACTTTCACTGTTAAGTCCAACTGGAGAATTTTGGGAATATTCCGAAGTGGAAAGTTTTCATGGGATATAACTGTAAATTAAGGGTAATTTAAATAAACTTTATCATATCAAATATAAAAATGATTTTTCTTTCATGCAACATAATACAGTTAAAAAATATTTCAACAGATTTAACTGTAAGTTTATCAAGTTTGATTTATTTTATTAAACAATCAGTTTACATTGTTTGATTGTTGCACTTTGAGCAGTAATACATTCTTACTCTGTGTTACCGTGTTCACTCTGACTGTGAATTAAAGATGTTCTTAGAACAGGCTGTATTTTCTGCAGTTTTGTGCATTATCCAAACTGATTTTAGGAGGGTTGCTGCCTATTCTAAAAACCAAACCTGCCCATAAACACACTGCTGCGCCCTGTCTGTTGATTATAATCAAGGGCATGATGTTTAAAGACAAAGTTTGTGCTCACAACCACCTAAGGCAGGGATGGGCAACTTTAATTACCAAGAGGGCCACATAAAACCATTTTTCCCAGCCTGTAGGGCCACATTGTTACAAATTTTCAGAAATTCTCAACGATGAAAAAGATGTTGGATAAACAACATATGAGAATATATATTTGTCATAAAATTAGCATACCAGTATTCATATATTACAACATAAATACAAGTTATTATTCACTATTAAATGAACTTGACATAGCATTCGAGCAAATTTAGCTCATAAACATGGAATGAAGCCAATGAAGCTTTTTCAATAAATATCAATATCAATAAAATTATGTTTTTCAAATTCTTAAAGCTCAAATATTTTGCTGCTGCCATTTCTTAAATATAGTATTGAGTAATACTTGATATAATGTTAACAGCTTGATGAAAGCGATTTAGAGACACTATAATAGCAGAGTAAGGTTATAAATAACTTACGTAAGATTATACAGAATTATTTCTATTGGATATCTGAGTTTTCTTCATATTTGCAGCTGCTGGTTTTTGGGAATGAATTGCGGGCCACATAAAGTGATGTGGAGGGCCGCACTTGGCCCCCGGGCCGCCACTTGCCCACCCCTGACCCAAGGCGTGTCAGGCTTTCCTTTCCAACCAGGCTTCTAGCACATGGCACACTGCTGTTATGGCTGAGCCTGGCACATTTACATGGCTCGGAGAGGGGGGTAGATGAGACATTATGACTGTTTAAGAAATCAGTGTTGTTTTGATTGGTCATGAATAGCAAAACAAATGCATCAGACTTTGGGTGCAGGGTTTGAGTCTGTGGGATTTGGGTCCACACGCAAGTCTGAAAAACATCATTATAAACAGACTAAGCGTGCACAAAGCACTCATAAGTAGATGAGTGACCTCCCTGCATCCTCCTTTGACTTCCTCCAGGTGGCGCTGCAGGTATGGTCTCCAGGATCACGGGGTCCGTGGGTAAAGGTCTGGCGGCGATCACCATGGACAAAGAGTACCAGCAGAAACGGCGCGAGGAGATGAATCGCGCGCCTAAAGACTTTGGAGAGAGCCTGGCTAAAGGGGGGAAAGGACTGCTGAAGGTACAGAGGGAACTTTTAGACACTTACCTGGTCTGAGGTCAGACGGTGGAGCTTTATTAAACTCTGATGTCTCCACAGGGTGTTGTGGGCGGAGTTACAGGCATCGTCACCAAACCTGTGGAAGGTGAGCTGGTTTGTTTTAAATCCTCAGCAGGTCCACTTCAAGTGAATGCAAGACATATCATCTATACAAAAACCTTTAGACCCAAAGATCTTTCTGTTGGGTATACATCTAGGTAGTTATGAAATAAGGAAGAAACACCAATATCTTTAGAAATGGGTTTGTTACATGCCTAAAAAGTTATTGCTCGAGCATGGAAAAGAGAAGCTTGAGTATGTGGATATTTGATTTATCTACAACTCCTCCCTTAGAAAAATTACATTTACTATCAGAGGTAAACAGGCAAACTTTGGGGATATTTGGAGCCCTTTCTTTTCATTTCAGTAAAAAACTGATTTAACTGAAATAATTGAAATAACTGGAGATGAGATATAAATGGCCATCTGAAGATCACCAGGAAAACAAATAATGGAATTGATATCCCAAAATGTATAAGTCAGTTATCCCAACTAGAGCAAAAAACTAATCCTGATATTCTTTTTTTATTGTTTAAATATTTGTGGATTTTTTTTAATATATCCACTTATTCACTGGTTTTGCCATTCTCATTGGGTCAAGTATTGTGTATTATACATACATGGCTTACAGTTGGATAAGCACTGTTGCCTTGTATGTTTGAAGATTTTCTGTACATATGTTACACTTAAGGAGTGTTAATCTAAAAAATCTAATCTAAATGTTACAAAACAATAAAGATACTGCTGTGAATAAAACAGGTCCAATGTATAGCACCCTTTACTGACTTGTTTCCTGACATTTTTGTCTGTCAGAAATAAAATGAATTAAAATTTAAGATCACAAAATATTTCAGTTGCTTCTGGTTGTTAAAAACTCTGAATATGTCCTTTAATTTGATGTTATGACAGAGATTTTTAACTGCAGTTTGATGATTAAAGATGCACTGAACCCACTTAAAATAAAAAAGATCCATCTCCTGCATCACTTTGTTTTGTATCTGTGTTCAGGGGCAAAGAAGGAGGGGGCAGCAGGCTTCTTTAAGGGCATTGGTAAAGGATTGGTGGGTGTGGTGGCTCGGCCCACGGGGGGCATCGTGGACATGGCCAGCAGCACCTTCCAGGGCATCCAAAGGTACGCCTCTCTGGCTCGATTCTCCTTCGTATTTATTTTTTCTAAAAGTTCAGATAATAACAGTCTCCAATATTCTGCCGAGTGTTGTCCGTGTGCTTCTCTGTTTTTCTTCTCGTCTGCTCACTAATTTCACGTTTTCTGCTTTTGTTTTCTGTCTGGTCTCGTTGTTTCCTGGAGTTTTGTCCTTTCTGTTCTTGTGGTTTTGGTGTGTGAGTATTCCTCATTAAGTTCGCTGGAGCTCGACTCCTTCGTTACCGCTCGAGGTCGGCCGATCAGGCTTAGGAGCAGAGGTTTTCTGAGGGTCTCGTGATCCTTTATTTTGGCTACAGTAGAACATTTCCTGCCCTCCTGACCAATGAGCGAGGCGAACGAGGCGAGCTTCAGTGGCAGCTCTGGTCCTTTTTGCATGTGTTTGTTGTCTGAGACGATCTGCAGGTGAGTTTCTGCATCGTGTGATCAATGAAGCCATCGCTCATTCTCACAACATCTTTCATTTAACAGTGCTCGTAGCCCCACCCCCTTAGCTTGCTGCAGCATTTTGAGTGAACAGGCCACTCCCCCTGAAGGTTTAATAGTCTGTGCACTGGTCAGATAATCCTGGGAGAGCATAAAGCATGCAGATGATCAGTCAGAGTGCACTGAATGTGTCATGCACATAACTGACCACAGCGTGTGAGTATGAGTCTGACGGCTGGTTTGTGATGCCATCTTGGCGTGGCGTAGTTATAATGGCGTTCAATGCTGACTGTGGAATGGTTAATGACACTAAAGCTGTCATAAAGAATCTCCTAGTACATTTAACCTTATTTAAATCATCTTTAGACATCAGTTACAGCAGCCTGACATTGAGGAAAGGAGAAAATAAATATTAGCCATTACTTTCCGCAACCCCCAAAAGATTTTGTTGTTTTTGCCCCCACTTCTGACAAAGTTCATTAGACTTGGGTTAAAGAAAGATTTGATTTTTCCAAATACATCGTTATCTGCAGATAAGAGCATTTTTCTCAGTATTTTGGCTGTAAAAATGTACCATAAATATCCCAAATATTGGCTGCAAATTTAACTAAATATAGAACATGATGGTTTACTTCTTCATCACTTAAATGTCCAATTTTAAAATTCGAAGATTTGATTTATTAAAGAATACCACATTGTTTTTCTTGCTTCATGTCTGTTTCTAACACAAATAGGTGATACCATGGAATCCAACATAGTGCATCCCTAGATTCTGTGGGATCTCTCAAGTGGCTGTTAATGGAACTGCACACTTCATTTATTTTAATTACTGGGGATTGTAACTTGCAAACCAACACCTGGAAAATAAGGGCCAGATCCTCAAAAGGATTGCACTGCTTTCGTGGCCACTAAACCTGTGCAAATGACAGAAAAAAATGCGTGCACCCCACAAAGCATAGCAAAGGGTGAAATGCACGCAAACTAAACACAAACTGCACTGCCACATCTCGCTGCATCGGTCCAATTTGCATGCATGTAAAGTAGGGAATATTCATAAATTCAGTGCAAAATTGCCCCCTTCCTATGCAAATACACCTCATTGTAAATACCAACTAATCCACAAAGACCAGCACTAATTGCCACAGGCAGTAAAGTGGTGCAATTTAATGCCAGTGAGTCCGCACAATTTCTTATTCTCCCTCTCTCACTCTCTCTTTCGCTCACTCAAAATGATTGCATATTGCACTGAGTTGGTGGTAACTGTGGAGCAGAGCCTATAAAAGGGCTGTCATGCCAGGACTCTCCAGTAATCATGGCAGGAGTGATTGTAGCCAGGGGAAGGCGCTATGGCAGCAACATGACAGGCGCGAACAAGAAAACATTTATCGGAGGAGTAACACTTTTTGATTTAAGTGACAGTGAAATCATTGCAGATAGCAGTTGCCAGGCCGTAAGATCATTGTGCTACTAGATGACATCAAGGGTGACAGTAGTATAGTCTACTGTGTTCGTCTCCGCGACCATTCCACCATTTTTAAGTAAACATGAATGATTTGTCCAAATACTGCCTGTTAAAAAAACCCTATGACCCCTTTGACCACTTTTGATCATTCAAGAATTTTCTGCCTTTATTTTGCAATCAGAAGTGCAAAGTGCACTTGGCTGCCAAACTTTGTGGGCCTGTTAACACTGGCATATGATTAGAGCAAATTCTTTTGAGGATAAGGCGCTAAAACAGGGCAGATTGCGTGAGCTAATTCTGCGCATATAACAGCACTACTAGCAGGAGTAATCCATTCTTTGTGGATCTGGCTCTAAATGTATTTCATTTTTATAAAGTACCCAAAACAACAGCTTGTGCCATAATAAACTTAATTTGTAATGATTGTAAAAGCAGGGTTACAGAGTGCTTTAGAGCATCTCAATAAAAAAGTCTGAGTAATTTATAACGGAAGGACAAATGATGAAGGTCTAAATCAGTCAGGGAACATCATCATATCCTGTCTGTGAAGTGTTCACTCTGTCCTTAAAGTCATCGCAGATACGTTTGTAGGTGAAGGTCAAACCTCTGAAGTCAAACCTCTGAAAGTGTCTCCGGTTAGCTTGACCATCCTGCTTCAGTTCCTGAACATGTCCTCACTGCCTCAGTGACCTTCATCCTCCCCCCGTCTGTGCGGGGCCTTCATCCCTCATGTCCACATCAGTCAGTTCCTGATCACTTCTTAATTATTGCTCTTTCATGCTGTCACTGTAGAGGTCAAGAAAGGTGAGATATCAGACTGAAGCTCGTAACAGCATCGTGTGCACAAACCTCTGATAGACATTATTTCTACTGACTGTAAGGTTAAGAGGAACCCACACAGCACCCTGGAGATGCTTCTGAAGCTGATCCAGTGACTTTTGTAGCTCAGCATCTGCAGCTTCTTTTATTTCACTTTAGCCTGAATGTGTTCCTGTTTGTGATGTCAGAGTGGCGGAGTCGACGGAGGAGGTGACCAAGCTGAGGCCAGTACGCCTGATCAGGGAGGACGGGATCATACGGCCGTATGACCTGACCGAATCGCAGGGTTATGACCTCTTCCAGGTAAACTTACAGTGACCCCTCTAACACTTCATTTCATCTATAACCCCATTCATGCTGGCAGTTCAAGGTAGGGCCGAACGATTTTAGGGAAAGATCTTATTGTGATTTTTCGGCAGATATTGCGATTTCAATTCAATTCATGATTTTCTTCAAATCAAGATCCTGTGCAGTATTCATTATGTTTACAGTATGGACAACAGTAAGGAAATCAGTAATCAAAAGCACAAAACAAATAATTCATCATCTAATATTGCTGATAAATAATCTGCTTTCATTATTTAAGGGATACTACAACTTCTACTCTTAAACAAAGGCTTTATGTTGTTGACCTGCTTACTCACATTTTGCTTTATTTGTTAAACTGTATGTGTAAAATAGTTGACACAACAGATCCTGGATCAGTCAGGAAGTCTGATTTCAATCCAAAATGAGTAATCTTTCAGCCCTACTTCAAGGTGTTATTTTTTTATACATGTGTTTATTAGTTTTGTGCTTGCAAATTTCAGAAGATCAACCAGTATATCAATACATTCAGCAAAACAAACTCTTCTTCCCTCTTCTCCCTCCTATCTCCTCTTTCCCTTACCAGAAAGAAACAAAGAAAAAATCTTTAAATAATCCAAAAATTGAAGGAAAAAAAATAAAAGTAGTGTTGATAGCAATATGATATTGAGTATGATATACAGGCTGTACCACAGATACATACACACATATGCGCACACTCTCACTTCAATTATATAGATATATACTGAAAACAGTTTAAATCAAATAAAACTTTATTTGTACAAAAAATGTAGCACAAAGTGCTTTACAAACAGACAGATGAATTAAATGAAGGATTTATGACCCAAACCCACTCCACCCAGCCCTTGAACCCACCCACACAGCAATCCATACAGAGTGTTGATAAAAAGCATCATAATAAAAGACAATAATAAAGCATACTGATGTACCCAGTACGTACCGAGGAAACGCCCTCTTTTAGGTTTAAAAATGAGAAAACACTGGAGGTTAGGTTAAAAGTGTAAAATTTAATATATCATGAAGTACAATAAGAAAGAATTTTAAGAAATAATAAGAATGAATAATACATTGAAATTAAGTGAAAAAAAAATAGAAAAAATAAAATAAGGAAAGATAGCAAAGATAACAAAAAGTTACAAAATAAAATAAGATAAAATAATAAAGCAGTGGGCTGGAAGTAGAATAAATAAAAACACTTAGAGGTATTTCAGGTAAAAGCAAGACTAAAAAGGTAGGATTTTAGTTTGTTTTTAGTTATAACACTGGTGACTTTCAAGGACATTTTTCAAAAGATTATATCAAAACTCCATGGACATTCTACTCCTTCAGAGCTTCCTCCTGCTGAAGCAAGTTACCAACATTAGTATCATGTCTTAGAAAACGGGAAATGAAGGGAAATGATGCGTTTAGTTTGTAATATGCACGTATCTACAAATCTAGATTCTTTACTCTGTAAATGCAGGATGATTGAATATATACCCAAAAGGAAAAGCTTATAGGGTAAAATATTTACCTTTCTGTGACGTTTCGCCTCGATTTTGAAAGTCATGGAGTTGAAATGAGGGGTAACGATTGATGTCTGATGTAGGATGTTACGGCCTGGTGGACTAAATGTGAATGTCTTTAAGTTCAAATATAGTGGAGCCTCATTGGGGCGCATTTCTGTTAACTGGACTAATGCTATCAACAGACTTCCTTTTTTGTTTAATAATTATAGTCTCAAGTAAGTAAGTAACATCGCAATATGTGCAGGCTCAATGGTTATATCAGGCTGTCTGCAACCTGGAGACCAAAGTGATCAATTTTTCTGTTTCTCTGGTTTTCTGGTTCATTATGCACACATCATGTTTGACACTGTGGCAGTAGATTATACTATATTATATTAGAATAGATTAGGTAACAGCATTGTATAGCAGTCCATAAAGGGGAAAAAGAAAAACGGGTATCAAAAAGTAAAAAGGTATGAATTTGTAGATAAAGATAAAAAAATAGAAAATATAAATAAAGAACAATAAGAATATTGTTGCTACTGCTCCCTCCCATCCTCTGTCTTCCTGTTACTCCTCCTTCCCCTGAGTCAGGAGTTGTACAGTCTGATGGCCTGAGGAACAAAACAGTTTCTCAGTGCCCACCTTTGTTGTCTGATAGGCCCGTAATGACTATGATTGACAGAATGAACATCCAATCACCTGCCAGATATGCTTTGAGACGTTCATCTATTCCCAAACACAATTGGATAATGAAGTAGGCGGAGCTACTGCCACTGTGTAAAGTTCAAAACATAAACTAAGATAAACTTCAGCCAAACATGTCGGAAGTGCTTTCAGTGTTGGTTTTTGTTTTTCATTTAGTAAAGAAATGTTGGTCCAGATCTGATAAAACTGAAGCTGTTAGCATCTATGCTAATCTCTTTACAAGCAGTTACTTCCTGCTGTCATCTCGCTTGTAGCTCCACCTCTTCCTGTTCTTAAAGATTGATTATTCCTCTCTGCTTTGGGACGATCACAGTGGTTGTAGATATGAGCTTGGCAGGATGGATCTCATATTAAATCAGGAGGATCCAGCTGCTGCAGCCTTACACCTGGTCCACAGCATCAGTCCAGTTTTTCTCCCTTTAGCATCAGAGCAGCCAAAAGCAGATTTTCTCTGAAATGTCCCTTTAATTATCTGGTTATTATTCTTTGTGGGTTCTTCCTTTTTCCATCTCTAACTACTTTCCTGTTCTTCTTCTTCTTCTTCTGTTTGTTTCACATGCAGCCGGATGAGGAATAATGAGGGTTTGCTTGGTTGAACTTAATCCTTCAAGTGCTTTAAAGGATCATACATCATATTAATCATTAATCATATAATATATACACCTGTAGAAGATGAAATAATTTATATACTATTGTAAAAATGTTGTTACCTATATCTTAATCATTGAATATTGTTATATATTCACCTATAAATATTGTGCTGCTGATATAATTCAGGTTTCTATGCATGCCAAAAATAAAATCTTCCTCTCATACCTCAGACATTTTTACTCTCAGCTCACTTTTATTACTTTTTCTAGAGGAAAATAAACCTGATTCTTATTTCTGAGTTATCTCAGAAGTATTTATTTTTGTTTCTAACATTTCTACATAATAGTTTTTATTATTATTTCTATTTTTGCAGACATTTATTTTAATTTAAAGACATAAACATTTGGGGATTATTAGACCCGTTTGCTCTCTCATAGATCTTGGCACTATTTTTGTAAAAGCTCGTAGCGTCGCTTTCATTCCTTACTTGTACATGCTGTTAAATATTTGTGTCTACGTGATGATTTATTTGTATATTTAAAGGTAATTATATTCATAAATGTTGAAGCATGACAGTTAACCTTTCACAATGATGTGTTATGTGTAGACATGTGTGTTTAAATGAAGCTGTAACTGTGTGACCTCTGTACTTTTTCTTAATAAAACTACTTTCCTCATTTCTCTTTTCTCCTTTAATACTGTTTCTACTGTCGGGCGCTTTTCTTGTTCTTTCACCTGAAAGTTTTGTGTTTTATGTGAGCTGCATACAGGCTGGAGTTTAAAGACTTTGTCAGAAACTAATCTAAAAATGTTCCACTTTTTGAGACTGATGTATACAGAAGTGGTCCACACTCTCAAATATAATCCTGAAATATTTTCAGAAAATCTTCATAGTGGTTCAAAGCTGTGGCGCCATCAGACACAAACAAATGGTTAATTGTTCGAAAGAAAAAAGCAACATTCTTGATAGTGTGAACATTGTCAGACTCAACAAACAACAGTCAACAACCTCCCTGGCTGAGAATCTGGATCTTCAGGCGTGTTTCCTGCATTTGGTTTCTTGTTTTAGACATTTTTGTCTCTCGAGAAATTTGAAATAAGCTGCTATATATCCACACAAAAACATTTGTCCTCAGTAAAAAACATGATCTTAGTCATTAGCTGATCAGTGGATCCAAAATTACTCAGATTTTCTAAAGTATTTCTAGGAACCAAACAGTTTGAATTTTTAATGGCTTTCTAGGATTTGTTTAGTATTTTGGCTGTGACTGAACTTTGAAGACTTAAAGGGGTATGTCAACCTTTATTTTTTAATAAAGGTAATTAAGGGTTAAAGTTAATTAAACTAAGATGGTCTTAAAACCACTACCAATAAAACAATAAAAGAAAATATGCAAAAAGAGGTAATAAAACACAAAACAGTTACTTTGAACCTTAAATAGAGTAAAAACACAAAATGCAGATTAAGATAATAAAACAGAAATCAGTTAAAAGCTAGACTAAAAAGTTGGGTGCTATGTTATGTTATCTACTTTTAGACTGAGATTAGCACTTCATGTAGTTTTTTAAAATGAATATATACGAAACTGAACCCCAGGTAACGTGCAAACCACTGCGAAAGTGTATATAATTAGGTCAACAAATCTTTTTCTTAGGAAAATTACATAAAGTGCAAATCTTAGCCTAAAAATAGGTAACATAACATAATATGATTTAAAAAATGAGCCAAAACAAGCACACAGAGTTGCTGAGGAGTTTATCTGATGACTGTAGGCAGAGGCAGGGTAACGCTACCCATTGACTCTCAGTGTTTTAGCTAAGCTAATTAGCTGCAGGAAAGCTCTGCCCGTCTCTTTTTTGTTAGTACATGCGCAGTCTAAAGAATGAAGTCTATCTGCTTTTCATGGACTTGGGAGCAAGGAAAGTCACAAAAACAACAAAGATGTTGAGGTGTCCCTTTAAGAGTGCCTCTTAACGAATGGGCTGTCCCAAAACCTCATTGCACTCCTGTATTATTTCTTTTTAGACATCGCTGAATTGCTAATGAGAGTTAAGCCACCAATCCATCATAATGTGGAGCTGTGGCTCTGGCTTTTTAAAAATGTCTTGTCTTCAATATCACGCATGTCCCAGGACAAATACTAAAATAAGCAAAGACACATACATTGAAAGTATTGAGAGTTGATATTTGGTGTGGTCAAGATTTCAGCAAGTGCAGAGTGAACTTTTCTCTGGATAAAAAAGAGATTATGTCAAAAACGTGTAAAAATGGTGTTTCGGTAAATCAAGTCATTAAGTGTCACTGCCGAAGCTTTAACTCCAAACTCTGGACCTGTAATGCTGTGTTCACACCGCAAGCAACCCATCTACCAAAATCGCATCACCCACTGACGTTGCGTCGCGCATCCATAAATACCTCATTTTGGTCACTGTCACGTCGGCCATCGCTCGGTGACGTCACGTCTGCTCGAGATTCACCGCGATCATATCGTATATCATATTATAGGATGTATAAGCGGACATTATTCCAGCTGTATCCTTTTCATTCACTTATCAACCACAAAACACTGCAGCTGATGCCCTGCAGCAGCATTATTGTGAGTTTCCGGTGGTCCGTCTAGGCGGAACTAATGTCCTCACTGACTAATGTTTCCCACACGGACATAAATTGTTCCTCTGTAGTCCAGATGAAAAACTGTCTATCATGGGCACCGTCACACACGCAAACACCGCTGATTGGCTGTTGCTGAACAGCCACGCACGACATGGTCTGAAAGGATCAACTTTTTTTACTTTGACATCGCGCGACAAGCTATGGGGTCGTGTGACAAGAGGCTGTCGCATCGCGGGAGGGTTAGCCCCGCCCCATCGCGGCTTTACATTGACTTTGCATGAAGAGTGATCGCCAAGGTAGTACAAGTAGCGTGCGGTGTGAACGCAGCATAAGGCACACTGACAGAGTCAATCATCCGCACCCTCCTCCATTATTGGATGCAACAGATGCAACAATCCCACAGAATGAAAACTGCAGAGTAAATTATTTTTAAATATTTTTTCTTTAACCAGACTTTAATTTCCTTATTCCAGCTCATTTTTACATTAGTATACAGGACACAGATACAGTAATGTCGCACTTCGCAGCCTTAATATAGAGTTAACACTTTAAAGTTCATTCCCAATTGTGCATAAAAGAGTTAATCAATAGTCACACTATTAAATTTTAACTCCAAGAAGAACCAACAATAACACAGGATGGTAGTTAAAGCAAAACAAAAACAGTGAAAAAGCACTTTGTGGTGTGGACTCATTTAGACAATCAGAAAGTGTTCGTATTTACTCTGATAGTTTTAATTTGTCGATGTGTAAATATACAGAACCTGTTTTCTTCCTTACTGATTAGATTCATCTTGTCTTAGAACATAAGTGTTTTTACTGTTCTTTTATTAAGACAAAAAAGGTATGGTTACCTTGACATGTTTCAACGTTACTCTGCCGTCTTCTTCAGAAACTGTCATCCTGACAGCTGTGACGTGTCCTTATCAGCTGTTTCTGGGAGCAGCCGGCGGGACAGGTTGATCACGTGATCTGTCCCGCCGGCTATGTCCCCTGTTGCCTGGTGGTCTCTGTAGAAGTGATTCCTAGGTGTGTGAGAGCAGGAAAGCTCCTTCATCCCTGTTGATGATGGCAGAGTAATGTCGAAATATGTCAAGGTAACCATACCTTTTTTGTCTTAATAAAAGAACGGTAAAAACTCTTATGTTTTCTTCCAGTACCGGAGAATCTTTCCCGTGACACCACTACCAGGAGGAAAGTCTTTCACACTTTTGAGGCACAATAAAAAATCAGAATCAGATGTTTTATTTATTGCCAGGTATATTTACACGTGTAAGGTTTTTGACTTGGTAAATTGGTGCAAGAACAATCAACACATACGAAAGATAAAATCAAAATAAATCAGATGGAATAAAATAAAGCATAAAACAGGTATAAAATAGTAAAAACTTGATTTGGGTGTGTATTAAAAATATGAATATGAATATGAAAAAAAGAACAAAAACACAACTCAACACATACAGAAGGTGTAGTGAAAGAGGTGTACATAAGAGAACTGAACTTTATAACTGTATGGATATGATAGAAAGGGTCATAGATATAGACCCTCCTCTGGAGTCCTTGGACTTCACACTTGTCTGTGAAGTCTTTTGCGTCTTTTTGTTCATGATTTCCTCCTCATTCTTCGCTGTCTTTTAAGCTCTGACTGAATTTAAGCTTTTAGAATAAATGATTATTGCCACTGGCATAAGAATAAGCCCGCACTGATACACTGAATTTTTGTTTTAATCCATTCTTGTTCCCCAACACAACATGTTTTAGACTCCTGCTCTACCTGCTGCCCTGTAATGGAGATCTGTGTCTCCAGCTTCCTTTGATTAACCTCTACAATGCTGATTTAACTGATGTCACATTTTGTAAAAGCTCTATAGCTTTTTTTATATCAGTAACTTCGTCCACTTCGTCCACCCCTCCTGTGTGATTAGTGCAGGCGTGTCCAGATGCTTCTGAACACATGTGTTTGTATTTTCAGCGTTCAGAAATCAAACAGCTGGATGGTGAAGTGTTCAGGGATCACTGTCTGTATCCTGGACACAGGAAGACAAACATCATCGTCACAAACAGGCAACAACCTTCAGTTTTGTTTTATAGATAAGCAAAGTTATCACAGTTTAAAAAAGTGCCTTCTTATTCAGTGATGATTTTCTGTTTTTTGTCATGTAGGAGAGTGATGTGTGTGAAGGAGATCGACTTTGTGGGTCACTTTAACAAAGAGTGGGAGTGTCTGTACGAAAACTTCTACCGTTCTCCAGCTGTGATGGGAACAGACCTGAAGATTTACTGCAAGGTACAAGAACCAGTGCTGCTGCAAAAGTCTCTGCTTTGGTGTAAAAAGGGCCAAAATGTTGCGCATCAGAGGCATTGTTGGATGTTTATATTCATTTATTTTATTAATTGTTTATTTAACAGGGGCAGCTTCATTTATTCATCTAAAATTTTATTAGCAAGCATATACATGGTTTGAATGTTTGATATTTGCAAATCATTGTTCTCTGGATAATATTTATTAAATGTTATTTTAAATTGATCTCTCTATCCATGGTTGTATTGATTATACATCCATAGTAACTATCTTTTGAACCATATGGACAGGAGAACCCCCTATAAAATGAGATGCCACATCTCAAGGAGCTTACCTTTGATACATTTATATTCAGCAAATACGGGGCTATATAAATACAGATTGATTGATTGACTTTATATCAAACAGAGACAAATGCAACAGGGACAGATTCATGATTTGGGCATCCATTTTTTTTTTTTCAGTTTAGTTTATTTCAGTCTTATATACACTTCAAAGCAGCAAAAGAAAAAAAGACAATACACAATTGTGGCTGAAAAAGGCTGTGGCAGAAGCAAAGCTTATTACTGCATCTTAACCACACAATTCATGGCATCAAGTGGGAAGACAGAAACCAAGAAAAGAAATAATTAACAAAAAAGAATTAAAAAAGTCATCTGATATATCATATATACATACTCATGCAAATTCATAGCTCTTTTCTCCTTTATTAATGACAGCTATAACTCCTAATTATAAATGTACATAATGATTTTTTGAACATAACAAAAGAAGTACAATGCTTAAGTTTAAGATCAGCAATATTCTACAGCTGAACCACTTTTTAAAGAAATACATCTTCTTTTAACTTCTTTTTTAGCTTTAAGTAACACAAATTTGCTTCCATCTCAATTCATATTTACTCTCAGAGACTATGAAAAGCTTTTGAACGCTGTCTGGTTGTGTTTTATTACTTGTTTTAAACATGAATAAACCAAGTCTCTTAGCTTCAAAACTTCAGAATTTTAAAAAATGGACTAGTTTGATTATAATATCTAGCTTTGTTTATGATGTGTACGGCCTGTTTTTGTTTTAACACGATTTTATCTGTTGTGGTTTCAAATTTAGATCCCCATAATTCCACGCAGTAAGTTAAATAAGGAAGTATCAGTGAGCAAGTAACTGGTGTGCAAGTAGACTTTACTGTTGAAGCAAAAAGTGTCATTAGTACTACTAGTAGACCGTTTTGGATCTACTAGTAGACTTATAAATGGTCACTAGTACTACTATCAAGCCTTGTATAATATTAAGGGGCAAGAAAGCAGATTCTGGCTTCCCATTGTTTTGTTTTGTTTCGTTTTAAATTACAACCAATCAAAGTGCTGGATTTGGTCATAATCCCTCCTACATCATTTGCATTAGGTCTACTAGTACTACTAGTGAATCTTTTTTCTTAACTAATACTGGTAGTGGACTAAAAATAGTCTACTAGTTGTACAAGTGCGATATTTTGAGTTTACTAGTGGTACTAGTAACAAATATTTTGTTTTACTATTAAAGATTTTAGGTGCACTAGTGTGCAAATAGACCTTACGAGCTAAACAAATCACCTACTAATAGACAGTTGTATCTTAATAGTAAGACGATTAGACTTAAAAACTTTTACTAGTACAAATTCAAAGCTTTACTGGTAGCACGAGTGACTCGGGGTGACCCGATACAATTTTTTCTACTCCAATATGATACCAATATTGCAGCCTTGAGTATTGGCCGATACCGATACTTACATACTTTTATTACCTATTTTGTAGTATGGACTGTAAGACAAGTCTTGATCAGGTTAGATTACTCAAACAGAGAACAGTAGTCAGCAATAGTAGGTATGAGAAAAACTGACACATTTGTTATTAATCAATGGGTTCAATAATTTTTAACCTTAAACATAAGAATATAGTACAATTAAATAAAGTAAAGGAAAATAAATGAGAATTCCCTGAAAGTAACGTCAAGAAATCCAGTAAAAAAAAAATTAAATTGCAAAATAAGAACTGTGTTTAACTTAACCATAAGCATATTATACAACTGAATAAAGAAATAAAAAATAAATTAGAATGAACTGCTTGTATTGGAGTGCTTATATCAGATTTTCTAGATGCAGGCTGATATAATCTGATATTTGTTTTTTTGCTGATATTGGACCAATATCCGATATCAATATTGGATCGGGACACTCCTACTGGTAATACAAATTGTCCACTAGATGTAATTTTGTTTCACTAGTAAAGTCTCCTCGCACACTAGCCGACCAAAATGGAGGAAATGTACTCCCAATTTAAGTAGATTTAGTAGAGGTGGACAGCAGTTGATATCACTGATACCAATTTATGCCTAAATGGCTTTAAATACAGATCTGCATCCTGTTAATTCAGGACGGCATGCACAAACGCCTCACCAGTAACATCAGGTTTATCTCCGGCCTTCCTCTCTGCCTGTTTCAGGAGCAGCAGAAGTTGAAGCTGCCGAGGAGAGACAATCAGGAGCCGGTGAGGAGCGTCCCGCTCGGAGACATCGTCGCTGCTCAGGTACACAAACTTTCATGCTCACATCTGTGCGCCGCCTTCCTCATGGTCACCCTCATAACTGTCCCCTCCGGTCTCCAACAGAAGCTGCAGACGGCCATATCGGAGGCTAAGGTGGCTCGGGAGCAGCACAACATGGTGAGGCAGAAGTCGCAGCGTTTCCAGAAGCAGAACAGCAAGCACTGAGTCACTTCCTGTTGATTCACTGTACCTTTAAGAGATGGATCTATTATGAAGTCTGCATTTTCTGCTTTATCTGTGTTTATGTGCTGCACTATGAGCAGAAAGTGGCACTTTTATCCCTTCTTTGTTGCACTTTTTTGTTTGTTCAGTTATTTTATTAATTTTTATAGCTTTTCTTGCCTTATTTTTAATTTACTGCTGATCTTTGTGTTTGACTGAGACACATTTTTAAAAAGACATTGGACTTCCACTTAAAATCTGAAGGCTATGATGTTTAGGATGTAGAGCTGCATATTTTCTTCATCTCGGCCACAAATCATTTATTTTCAACCACAATATTATTCTTTTCTGTGCGTTACATCTTGGCATTTTGTTGATTTGTTTCATGGTTCAGTACTGTTTATATGTAATAGGAAAAGTCAGAAGAGCTCAGAGATATTGTCCTCATTTCTCGTCGTAAAAACGTAAATATTATGAAACAGTATTTGAGTTTCTTCTCTTAAAAACATTTGTGATATTGCTCGAAGCTACATTCACCTGACAGGCCTAGAGAAATGTCGTTTTTCAAGGTGTAAGACTCAAACACTCGTCAGGAGCTTATATTATTAATTATAGAAATACCGATTGCTTGTTGAGAGCACCTAAAGGAAAAATGATGATTTCTTTGCATTTTTAACACTGTAGGAATTTCATTCATCCGTCCATCAGAGGAGGCCATAGGCTTTTTTCTAAACCACCAATACAGAGACAGTAATGAGGATTCACACTGTTTTCGTCAGCCAGTCAACAATACCATTTGGGAACATGTATCAAAAATATACTAACAATCAGGGTGGTGATGGCAAACACATTTTTTGATATTTGATATAACTCACTATAATGCTGAATCAGAAGGAGCAATGAGCTTGTTTCTAAACCCCTCAAAAAAAGAGACAGTCACAAGGGCTCACACTGTTTTCATCAGCTAGTCAACAATGACATTTAGGAATAAACAGTAAAGCTCAGGGTGGTGGTGATATCAAACAAATACATGTTGTATTTGTTATAACTCACCATTTTGCATGATCAGAAGGAGCAATGATCTTGTTTCTGAACCCCCCAAAAAAGAGACAGTCACAAGGGCTCACACTGTTTTCATCAGCTGCTCAACAGTGACATTTAGGAACAAAAAATAATGACCAGGGTAGTAGTGATGACAAACAGATATTGTATGTGTTATAACTTACTATAACAGATCAGGGTGGTGGTGATGTCAAACAAACCCATGTTGTATTTGTTACAACTCACTATAATGCTTGATCAGAAGGAGCAATGACCTTGTTTCTAACCCCCAATTTTAAAGAGACAGTCATGAGGCCTCACTCTGTTTTCATCATCTGCTCAACAATGACATTTAGGAACACATATTAAAGATCGGGGTGGTGGTGATGTAAAACAAACACATGTGTTTGTTATAGCTCACTATAACACTTGATGAGAAGGAGCAATGATCTTGTTTCTAAACCCCAAAAAAGAGACACTCTTGAGGGCTCACGCTGTTTTCATCAGCTGCTCAACAGTGATATTCATGAACAAATATTAACAATCAGGGTGGTGGTGATGACAAACATATATTTTATGTTCTAGTACTTACTATAACACTAGATCAGAAGGAGCAATAATCTTGTTTCTTAACCCCAATTTATTAGGGACGGTCACAAGGACTCTTTCTGTCTTCATCAGCTGCTTAACAATCCCAATTAAATCAAATCAGAACTCAAGTTTCCTCAATTTAATGGATTGTGGGACCTCTGGTTAACGCCCACCCCTAGTTCACAAAGTGCTGATGGTATGTTTGAGACATTGGTATTAGTGCACAAGTGCATCCCAGCTGATTGGCTATTCCATTGATTACTGATTAGGATAACAGAGACAGAGAGCCTGAGTGTAGTGTCTGCACAATCCAGCTACCAGGCAGATATGTGAAGATCATCCTTTCAAAATAAAGCACAGTTGGGTAATTAATTCTGGGTGGTTAGTGAAAATACAAGTGGTTGTGAACACACTTTGGCATTCTTGAACTTAAATCCTGCATATGGACCCCAGTTAAGGCAAAATATTAAAGCGGACGTTAAAGCTACTGCTGGATTTGCTGCACACTCACTCTTAGATCCACTGCAATAATTAGGGACTGCCTTGGCTAATGCTGGACGTGGTGCCACCTTGTAACTGCTCTTGTATGTTTGTTTTAATGCAAACTTCTCATTAATTTGTTCAGTATATGTAAGAAAACTGCAAACTGCCACAAGCACAGCTGCTACCTCTAAATAAACCATAATTATCCATGTTTTGCAACTACGACAAGGCTACTCCACTGAAATATAGAATAATGTTATTTTTTTGTGACCTTATGCTGACATCTTACCCTACATTAGGACACTTTCTACACTGGAGCAGCCACCAAGCTCCAGATGCTTTGGCTTCACTCAGGGCAGCTACCACCCCATCCATCTTTCATATAAAATGAACACTAGGTCATGCTACTTTTTTAATACTGTGCCTTACTTTTATGGTTTTGCTCGGTGATATAGAAGGCCACATGGCTGAGGGTGAAGTATTAGTTGAAGTATGAATATTTAATCGAATAGCTGAGGGTTTAATTGTTGTTTACGGATGTTAAAGGCTGTATTTTTCTTTTTAAAAATCCTAAGTTACAGTTTTTGGTTGTATTAATTACTATGCAAGTCTTTGTGCCCTCCAGTCAGAATGAATGTTTCTTTTTTTATGTTTTAATTGTGTTGTGGGTTTTTCCGTCCCTGCTGTTTGACTGCAGGTGTCACTGCTGCACATTTAAAGATGGAGCCAAAGAAAGAACCTGTTGCACTAAAAAAATGAAATGATGTTGATGCTGAGGATGAATTTGTGCTGCCATTCTTCACCAGAGCAATAAATGAAGATCTGATAAAGAAATGACCCAAACAGTGTGGTTATTGATGAGGAAGATTGTCCTTTGTGAACTATTCAAGGTGGGGGGTCCACACTTTTTTCACTGAGGGTGCAAAAATGTGAGGATGACGGGACCACTTTAACAAACAACTGTCATCATCAAGTGTGATTTAAAGGTGTAGTGTGTAGAAGTTGGCAGCATTTTGCAGAACAGAAACGCTGAATATAGGATATAATGTTTCTATTTGTATATAAAGTCCATTGAAATATGTGTACAACAATCACCGTAAAACTTTGTTTTTCTTTTTATTGAGTTAGAAAAATATTTTTATATCGATGTACAGCGGGCCTCCCCTCTGTGGAGGCTGACATAATGATCCACCATGTTGTCTACGGGTGGGTTTTTGGGACAAACAGAGCGATAAGCGATTTTTGAATCCACCAGGTAGGTAGACTTCCGCCGGTCCTGACATCTACCTTCTTGGATGGCATGTGGCATCTTTTTTTTTTTTTTTTGGGGCTTTTTATTGCTTTTATTTGATAGGACAGCTGAAGTTGTGACAGGAAAGCGGGTGAAGAGAGGGGGAATGACATGCAGCAAAGGGCTGAGGCCGGGATTCGAACCTACAGCCGCTGCTGGGGGTTGGCAGCCCCCGTACATGGGGCGGACGCTCTACCAACTGAGCTAATGTCCGCCCCGGCATGTGGCATCTTAACTGACCCTCTTAAAATAGTAGTTACAAATATGAATGAAAAAACCCTCACCTTGTAACTGTTGTAAATGACGCCCTGTTCACGATCCTTTTTGGTCTTTATTGGCTCTCGTGGTTTAGTGATGTAACATACGGGCTCTTTCCAAAATCTGAACACTAGATGTCTCCAAAATGCCAATTTCTACACACTGCACCTTTAAAGGGACTGTGAGGAGTTTCTAAGTAATGACAAAAAAGTTTCACTTCTAGAAATATGCCTGATCAAAATGCACACTTTAAGATGAGTTTTACAGCATCAAAATAGGTTAACTATAAATGCTATTCCTTAGCTAAGTGGTCGGGTCGGACAGGGCTGGACTGGCCTGGATACTCAACTTCAGGAACAAGACAATTAAAACTAGAGCAAATTTATATTATTTGGACACGTCTTAGAGCACCGGGCTGTAAGTAGCGATATATAGCTGGCTACAAAACTACGATACTAAGTTTTCCAAAAATTGCTTGTTGTCACACATCAAAAACTACCGCTACGTAACTAGAAAGAGATACATTACCTCGTCGCTTTGCATCCTGTAAGTTGTTGAAAAAAGAAGTTGTAAAGCAATGCAGAGTTCTGAGGAAGGTCCGAGCTGCATTTATTATAACATCACAACAAACATACACTTTGGCTTGGGTCTGCTGGTGTGTTCCAGTTGTAGTCAGAAGTAGGAATTTCCAAGTTCCAAGTAGAAAACTGCAACTGGAACATCCCCCTAAGTCGAAATTTCCTACTGGGAACTCGGTGAAACCTCACCACCCCCGAGTTGACAATTGAAGATGGGTGCCCCCAGTGTGAACAGTTATTTAGCTCCTGTATAATCAATTTATTTGCACTTCTGACTGGGGTGTGTCACTCTAGATCAGCTGTATACATAGTATTGTTAGACTTATATTTACAAAAATGCTGCCATAGTGATTATCACATTCTTCATGTGATATTTGTGAACAACAATGCAGGGCGTGCTAACAACAGCTAACAATAGCCTGTTAGATCGGCATGTTTTTTTCCGACTTCAACTGGAACGCTGATAAGTCGGAGATGATGTCACTCCCAGTTCAGAGGTTACTGGAATGCAGCATTACGACAGTCGCCACAGGTGCTCATGGGCAGCAGAGTCTTTATGTCGCCGGTAATAGATTCTCCTCATAGCACCTTTAAGATGGCCTTAATGATTAAAATGCTTAAAGAGAAAAAATAAGGCCTGTCACCACTTTCCATGTCTATCCATCCATCATCTACACCACTTTTGCCTTTCAGGCTTGCGAGGGCTGGAGCCTTTCCCAGCTGACACTGGGCGAGATGCTTCACCCTGAACCTGTTGTCAGCCAATCACAGGGCCACATAGAGAGACAGACAGCCATTCACATTCTTACTGAAGAGGTGTTTAATACTTTTTGTGTTTTGCAATAACTGGTGGAGTTTTAGCTCTGCAGGGAAAAACAAAGGGGAACACTTAAGGGGAAATGTAAACCTGTTTCTCCTTTCCGGAAAAAAGGAAAAGACTCCACTGGAAAGTCTTTGGCTATAGCAATACCTGCATCCACTGGAATATGCCTGCTTGGAGATCGATCAGAGTTACCTGATATACAGACCTGATCAAAATCTTAAGACCAGTTGAAAAATTGCTAGAATATGCATTTTGCACATTTGGATCTTAATGAGGTTTTAAATAGAGCTACGCTATGCAAAAGCAAGAAGGGGGAGTGTGACAAAAAGCACTTTGAAAAAGTAATTTATTGAAAACAAGTAAACTGAAATAGGTTGTTTATCAGCTGATCAAAAGTTTAAGACCATTGCTCAAAAAATTACAAAACACTCTACAAATTATTATTTTTTTATGATAATTTTTTGTGTCCATTAATCTTCAGACGAGCTCCAGATTAACCCTTTGACTGGCATTGTAACCTTGTGGTTGACTTTTTGCTGGCATGCCACTGTATTTGAAACTCTGAAATGCCATCTTTGTCTGGTTTCTCTGATTCACCTCTCTTTATAGTGTTTGTGTGTCCTACGGAAGTGTGTTAGGGCCATGGGGGAAGTCGACAAAGTGAAAATTTTGGGGTTTTAGCTGAAATGACGAGCATAAAGTTGAAAAACAATTCCATGATAAAAGTGGAAAGGTCGACAAAAAGTGGAAATGCCAAGTCAAAAATGTTGAGAATAAAGTCAAAGTACATTGTATGACGACTTTATCCCGGACATTTAAACTTTATTCTTGTCATTTCAACTTTATTCTTGAAATTTTGACTTTAATGTCAAAAATTTCCACTCTAATGTTGACTTCCCCAAAATTATTTTATCCATCTAACATGGCCCTTATACTCTACAGTAGTATCCACTGGGTGGCACTTCTATACACTAATTTAATTGTTCAAAAACTAGAAAAGTCAGACTTGAATCATTGCTCCTAAGTAATCTAACAGTAAGAGCATGTATTGGTGTAAGACAAAATCGTTTCACATATTTCCAGACCTTCTAACAACCATGATTTGGTTGAAGGTAATACATTCGACAAAAAAGTTAGTATGATTCTTCAGAAAACTGGGTCAACCGCTGTCTAAATTTGTTCTCTGATGTATATTTGTTTGGAAGTCAAAGGGTTGGTCAGGTTTTGGATGAGCATCTGTGTGTGCAGTCTGTGCTGTTGTTTGTCAGCCAGCAGGTGGAAGCAGAGACTCAGTGAACCTGAACGCAACACCTGAGGTTCTCCAGTCCTGCAGGCTCCACAGTGGGACTTCATTGTTTCACTGGTACACAAACGCCTCACGAGACCAGAGCTTCAAACTCTGTCGTCATGTCAACCAGAGGAAAAGTGGATGCAGATGAATTCCAGATGTTGGATGTTTTCCTAACATATTAATACATTTCAAACACAGCTGCCCTCTCATTGGTCGGCACCAGCCTGGAGGAGGATGTGATTGGTCACTCGCGGGGCCTCGTGGGTGATTCTCTGGGAGTAACGTGAGCTCGGATCTGCTGCTGTGGCTGGAAACATCTGGAGCAGATGCAGGAACAGCTGATTTTTGGCTCAATGAAACAGGACGGAGCGATGACTATCACACATCTGATGTGAGAGCCGATTGGTTCACAGCAGCAGGTTTTTATCAGAGGGAGAGATTTTGTCTAATGGGAGGGATTTTATTTTGTCTGCACTCATTAAGTTTCATTTGGTTATTAAAAAGTTAAAAAAAGATCCAGATTGTTTCACAGTGATTTGATCTGATCCCTCAGATATTGTGAAAACAATTGAGGATGACTGTACAGGTCATTCCTGATGGGGTAAAGGGAAGGAATTAGGATGATTTCAGGGGCCACATCTGTTGAGGGACCCTAAAAAAAATCATATTACTAGTATTTTAAAAGTTTAACAGCAGAGGACTGACATTTAGGCTCATTTTGTGTGGTCAGCTCCCTTTAAAGGGCCTGTGAGGAGTTTGTAAGTAATTATAAAAAAGTCTCACTTTTAGATATATGCCTGATCGAAATACACACTTTAAGATGAGTTTTATAGCATCAAAATAGGTTGTCTATAAATGCTATTCCTTAGCCTTCCGGTTGGGTCGGACAGGGCTGGACTTGCCTGGATACTCAACTTCAGGAACAAAGGAATTAAAACTAGAGCAAATTTATATTATTCGTACACGTCTTAGCCGGCTACAAAACTACGATACTAAGTTTTCCAAAAGTTGCTTGTTGTCACACATCAAAAACTACCGCTATGTAACTAGGAAGAGATACATTACCTTGTCGCTTTGCATCCTGTAAGTTGTTGAAAAAAGAAGTTGTAAAGCAATGCAGAGTTCTGAGGAAGGTCTGAGCTGCATTCATTATAGCATCACAACAAACACACGCTTTGGCTTGGGTCTTTTGGTGCGTTCCAGTTGTAGTCAGAAGTAGGAATTTCCGACATCCGAATAGGAAACTGCAACTGGAAGTCGGAATTTCCTATTGGGAACTCGGTGAAACCTCGCCACCCCCGAGTTGACAATCGAAGATGGATGCTCCCAGTGTGAACAGTTATTTAGCTCCTGTAATAATCAATTTATTTGCACTTCTGACTGGGGTGTGTCGCTCTAGATCAGCTGTATACATCGTATTGTTAGACTTATATCTACAAATATGCTGCCATAGTGATAATCACATTCTTCATACAACAACTCAGGGCGTGCTAACAACAGCCAACAATAGCCTGGAAGATCGGCATGTTTTTTTCGACTTCAACTGGAATGCTGATAAGTCGGAGATGATGTCACTCCCAGTTCCGAGGTTACTGGAACGCAGCATTACGACAGTCGCCGTGCGTGCTCATGGGCAGCAGAGTCTTAATGTCACCACAAATAGATTCTCCTCATAGCACCTTTACATGACAGCTGTATAAAAAGATACCCTGTGAAAATTTATTGAATGTTATTGGTTCAGTATGTATGTTAATGGCATGTAAAAAAAAAAAATGCTTAAAAAGTGCAAAAAGTTCTGTACAGCACACACTTTCTATTCTGTTAATTCTGCTAACAGGTGTCACTGTTTGAAGCTTATCTGTGTCTATAAAAATAATCATATTTAAATTTTAAAAAATGCATATTTTCATATTTATTCACTGATTTTCTTTACTTATGTTTAGTTGAGACGCTGGTTTAGAATGGGGCTCAATCTGACATCTCCATCTCCTATATTCCCAGTTGCGCCCCTACCTGTTTCAGTAAAAGCTCAAGCTGCCGGCAGGTTCTTTATGTTTACATTACTTTACTTTTATTTGTTTAAGATGGCTGTAATGAACGTCAGACTATTTAATAGCAAAGAGAACAGTGTATCCTACGCTGTAACTGATTTTTGTAAACTTAACAGTATTTCACTGTAATATTTACAGTTATCTACTGTGAAAAATATGTACAGTAAAATACTGATTTCTATAAATTATCAGCATGTTAACATTTATAGTTTACTTCAGTAAAATGTCTGCACAGTAAATTACTGAAAACTGAAATTAATTAAGAGAAAAAACATGTATTTAAGGATTAAGAATTGATCTGTTTATTTTAAACAAAAACATGTAGCAATAACAAATGGCCAGTAAAACAGTTAAAGATATAGTGATATAAACTCAAATACAGCAAATGCACTGTAATTTAAAATGCGTATATTAAAAGAACAGTAATGATACTGTGAATTCAAATAGTGTAAAAATGCTGTTATTTGAAAATGTAGTAATTCTGCTGTAAATTCAAATACAGGAATGATGTTAAAGAAAATTAAGTAGTTTACATCATATTGAAAATAATGTGTGTACCAATAGATGGAGCCAGAGACCCATTTTGCATGATTTTGTGACTTAAAAATGAGCAACACACTTTGTTAGTTTGAAGGTGAAATTTGCCAAAAAAATGTGAGAGTGTAAGAGAGTATGGCACTATTTTTCGACCCAACAGACAGCAGCGTGTTCCTCCGCCTGTGCACACTGACCCACAGAAGTTCGTCTCCTCTCGCCTTTGACTCACTGAATCTTGTTCTGAAGAATTTCCTCCAGTTTCTTCCTGAGTCCAGAGAGCCAAACAGCAAATGTCAGAGCAGTGCGCCCAGGCGGAAGCACACACACTGTCTGATGTGTCCTAAAATAGTGCCTAACAACGAGACTTCCTACAGGAAAAATAAAGTGCTCTGGAATATTTCACTCATTTATACATTCAATCGAACAGTTTTATGGCTCGCTCTGATTCTCAAAATTATGTGAAATAACTGTAACCACTAAAGCAGTGACCTAACAGCTAGTCTTAGCTTACTGTCCTTAAAGTCTAGAAACTTCACTCTTATAACTTTGATTTCATTCCTGAAGCTGTTTCAACTTTATGAGATTATTCTAGCATTTTTAATCATTAAGGCCATCTTAAAGGTGCTATGAGGAGAATCTCTTTCCGGCGACATTAAGACTCTGCTACCCATGAGCACGCACTGCGACTGTCGTAATGCTGCGTTCCAGTAACCTCGGAACTTGGAGTGACATCATCTCCAACTTATCAGCGTTCCAGTTGAAGTCGGAAAAAACATGCCGATCTACCAGGCGATTGTTAGCTGTTGTTAGCACGCCCTGTGTTGTTGTATGAAGAATGTGATTATCACTATGGCAGCATTTTTGTAAATACAAGTCTAACAATAGCTGATCTAGAGCGACACACCCCAGTCAGAAGTGCAAATAAATCGATTATTACAGGAGCTAAATAACTGTTCACACTGGGGGCATCCATCTTTGATTGTCAACTCGGGGCTGGTGAGGTTTCACCGAGTTCCCAGTTCGGGGACGTTCCAGTTGCAGTTTCCTACTCGGAACTCGGAAATTCCTACTCATGACTACAACTGGAACGCACCAGAAGACGTTACCAAAGCCAAAGCGTCAAGTGTGTGTTTGTTGTGATGCTGTAATGAATGTAGCTACCTTCCTCAGAACTCTGCATTGCTTTAAAACTTCTTTTTTCAACAACTTACAGGATGCAAAGCGACGAGGTAATGTATCTCTTTCTAGTTACGTAGCGGTAGTTTTTGATGTGTGGCAACAAGCAACTTTTGGAAAACTTAGTATTATAGTTTTGTAGCTGGCTATATATCGCTACTTACAGCCCGGTGCTCTAAGATGTGTCAGAATAATATAAATTTGCTCTACTTTTAATTGTCTCGTTCCCAAAGTTGAGTATCCAGGCCAGTCCAGTCTTGTCTGACTCGACCGCGAAGCTAAGGAATAGCATTTATAGATAACCTATTTTGATGCTATAAAACTCATCTTAAAGTGTGTATTTCGATCAGGCATATATCTAATAGTGAGACTTTTTTGTAATTACTTAGAAACTCCTCACAGTCCCTTTAACTTTACAATTTTGTTCTTGTGACTTTATGAGATTATTCTCATCACTTTACTTTATTGTCATATCTTTGTTAGCTTATTCCTGTAGCTTTTTTGACTTCATTCTCAGATCATTATGAGATTATTCTCCTAATTTTACAACTTTATTTTAGTAATTTATGAGATTAGCCTCTTAACTTTTGTCTTTATTCTAGTGACTTCGTGAGATTATTCTTGGAACTTTACCACTTTATTCTCATAACTTCATGAGATGTTTGTTCTAACTTTATGACTTTTTTATCGTAACATTGTAAGATTTTTCTAGTACTTTTACAACTTTATTGTCTTAACTTTATGAGATTATTGTCGTAACTTTTTGACTTTGTTCTTTTTATTATTCTAGTAACTTTATGAGATTATTCTCGTGACTTTACAACTTTATTCTCGTAACATTATGAGATTATTTTCATAACTTTATGACTTTTTTCTCGTAACATTACAAGATTCTTCTGGTACTGTTACAACTTTATTGTCTTAACTTTATGAGACTGTTCTGGTTACTTTTTTGACTATTTGTTTAACTTTATGAGATTATTCTGAGGTCTTTTTGAATTACTTCTCGTCACTTTCCTTTTTTTTAACATACTTTTTAAACGTGGCCCTTTTCCTCTGTAGTAATTTATACAGTTTTTTTAAGCAGGTATAAATATAAAATCCTCCCTCAGCAGCAGGAACAGTCCTGTATCAGGACCCTGCTCTCCATCCTGATGTTAGTTTCAGGTGACGATGGAGGTCCGACTTCCTCTCTGATTAACAAACTTCACATCAGGACATCAGTCATCCGATAAACCGCCTCTCATCCTGTCTCCACGGAAACTGGCTCAATGATTTACGGTTTCCTTGACAACAGTTTGACGACTCCCTGTTCCTGAACAGCTGAGACAGGATATGAAGACTCATCACATATCTGCAGGTCCACGCTGGGGTGCGTGAGAAGAGTGTTCTTCAAGGACAGAGTTTACGATGAGTGAAGGTCGCTTTGGACAAAGAAAGCGAAAGTTTTATCAAAGAGGTTATGAACACGATAAAGAAACAATAATGTGTTCAGACGAGGGAAACAAGAGCAGAGAACAAACAGAAGGAGGAGGAACTGCAAACAAAAAAAGAGAAGAACATGAAAAGATTAACAAATCTCTAAAGGGATGAAGCTTCCTGCTCTACCTGCTGTCACTCTGTCATCAACCTAATGAATCATGCCCATGGCCACTTTATTAGGTACATCCTGCTGATGTCAAGGTGGACTCCATTTTGCCTTCAAAGCTGCCTTCATAGTTTACAGATGGACAGATGTTGGTCTGTATTTTCATGACAGCATCACACAGTTGAAGCAGATTTATCAGTTGCATGTCCATGATGGACTCCAACACATTTGAAAATGTTCTGTGAGGCTGAGATCTGGTGACTGTGTCAAGTGACCCAGTGCTAACTTTGACAGCACTTTTTAATTCATTTGTAGTTATAGTCCTTTTCCTAAAATATCTTTTAGTTTTAGTCATAATTTGGTCATCTAAATTGTTTTAATTTTAGTCTAGTTGTCTACTGTAAATATACTGTAAATTTAGTCACTAAAATGTGAAGTGCATAGGGGCATTTTTATGTTTCCTTGAGTTTCTGATGTCATCTTTTTGCGCTACGATAAAATCAAACATCCAATCACCCTTTACTGAATGCTAGTAAAGCTTGAATGTCTAAATGAACAGAAACAAATGTTCCTTTTGTGTGAAATGCAGTCACCTTTATTTAGGCTACCTGGCAGAGCATCTCAGTTACAATACCAGAACTGACAACAAACAGTGAACCTGCTCTACATGAATATATCAATTCATAAAGAGATCAGCTCTGATTGGATAGCTCCACAACTTATCCCACCACCACCAAGCTAAGACAGCTGTGATTGGATGTCCCTCTGAACTCATCCAACCTTTAATCACAAAGTAGCTGTGATTGGATTTGTTACTTCTTGAATTGCGTCCCATTCTAACTGTGAGCAGAAGTCAGACAGGCCTTTCACTGTAATTAAACTCACATTATAAAACTATACGAACACAAAAACAACTCTAATTTATTATTTTAGATAATAATTCACTGCCTTCACTTCCTGTTTATGCACTGAGCAGCCATGTTTGTTGATATTTTCGGGGTGTGGTAGGGTTTTCCAACTTTCCCAGAAGGACCTCTGACTTTTAAGAGCAAGTGATGTTTTCCAACTGGAAAAACACACCATTTAGACTGAAGCCTCAGTTTTAGCTGACAGGAGTGGCACCTGGTATAGACTTCTACTGCTGTAGTCTATCTGCCTTAAGATTTGGCATGTTTTATGTTCAGAGGGAGTCTCCTGCAGCCCTTGGCTGTGAGTTACTGTTGCCTTTTCATCATGTTGAACCACTTTGTACATTCTTCCTTGACCTCTGATATCGACTATGCATTTTCACAGAAAGAACTGCAGCTTACTGGATATTTTTTCCTTTGTTTGGACCAACCTCTGTAAACCCTAGATAGTTTTGTGTGCAAAGCAGATTCCTGTAGATCAGCAGCTTCTGAAGGACTCATACCAACTCCAGCAGGATGTCTTGGCTATGTCTACATCCCTTAAAGGTGCAGTGTGTAGAAATTGGCATTTTAGCGACATCTAGTGTTCAGATTTTGGAACGAGCCCGTCCATTACCTTCCAAAGCAGCGAAGAGGAAGGGATTGGGAACAGGGAATCTCTTATGAAGGCTACAAGGTGAGGAATTTTTCATTCATTGTAACTATTATTCTAATAGTTTATAAGTCAGTTAAGATGATGTAGGTTTTGTAAACGTTTATAGACACATTCAAAAATCACATTTCGCTCTGTTTTTCCCTAAAGCCCATCTGAAGACAACATGGTGGATCGTTATGTCAGCCTCCATAGAGGGGAGACCTGCCGTACAAAGATATAAAAAGCTTTTTCTGACTTAATAAAAAGAAAACCAAAGTTTTATGAGGATGATTGTACACCTATTTTGACAGACTTTACATGCAAAAGTACATACAGGTTTTGGAGCAACATATGTTGCCATCCAAGCAACGTCTTTTTCATGGACGCCCCTGCTTATTTCAGCAAGACAATGCCAAGCCACATTCTGCACATGTTACAATAGCGTGGCTTCGTAGTAAAAGAGTGCAGGTACTAGACTGGCCTGCCTGTAGTCCAGACCTGTCCGCCATTGAAAATGTGTGGCGCATTATGAAACGTAAAATACAACAACGGAGACCCCGGACTGTTGAACAACTTAAGCTGTACATCAAGCAAGAATGGGAAAGAATTCCACCCAAAAGCTTCAAAAATTGGTCTCCTCAGTTCCCAAATGTTTACTGAGTGTTGTTAAAAGGAAAGGCGATGTAACACAGTGGTAAAAATGCCCCTGTGACAACTTTTCTACAATGTGTTGCTGCCATTAAATTCTAAGTTGATGATTATTTGCAAAAGAAAATAAAGTTTCTCAGTTCGAACATTAAATATCTTGTCTTTGCTGTGTATTCAATTGAATATAAGTTGAAAAGGATTTACAAATCATTGTGTTCTGTTTTTATTTACAATTTACACAACATGCCAACTTCACTGGTTTTGGGTTTTGTACAAATAGAAATAGTATATCCTATATTCACTGTTTCTGTTTGGTGAAATGCTGCCAACTTCTACACACTACACCATTAATGCATTAAATTGCTACCATATGGTTGGCTGATATATTTGCATGGACGAGCAGTGACAGATACAAACCTGCCTCTTGCTTTGACTTCTGAGGATTCATCATGATAGCAGTGGAGAGTCTAGCTTTAGAGGAAGATGAAAATCCCTTCCTTTCCTGATTCCTGCCTTCCTGCCTCTCTGCCTCCTGAATAGGCGGAGCTTCAAAGGATGCCAGCTCACCTGTGGCAAACATTCTGAGAACAAAGGAGCCTGACCGCAACCAACCACCCCATCTTTCCAGGAGTTCTTTCCAATTGAAGAACTTCAAAGAATAAAACCTGAGACCTCCTGGAGCTGGTCCTTCTGCCCGACCTGAAATCTTCTCCCTCCATCGAAGAGGAAACATGTGCATGAAATATGAAAACCTGTCGGCGCAGGAGGGAATAATTATCACCTTCATGAGAGCATGCATTAAACAACAGTCACACACCTGGAGAATAAAACACACCTGTAATCTGCCTGCATCCGATCAACATGTTTTCACCGTGTAATGACGAAGAGGAAAGTGGAGAAGTCAAATCAACAATTACAGGAGAAGACGGGAGTGTTATTATCTGCTGCTGTGTTTTAATAAATAGATCCTCTGCTCATGGAGCTCACTGCAGGTCTAATCTCCTCTGAACTTCACTTTAAAGTCAGGAAACCTCTTTAAACCACTTCAAGCCGTCCTCAAGTCTCCTCTCTGGCCCTCGGGGGGGATCGTCCGTCCTTCCAGCCCTCCTGGAACTCCTTCAAGGACCCTGGAGTCCAGCGGGCGGATCTGTCAGAGTTTCAGCAATGAAAACAACTTTAGCAGATGAAAACCGTCTGGAAAAGTGAGGGTCTATTTTAGGAGGGAGCTGAGCAGCAGGCAGAAGATTTGATAGTTCATAAAAATAAATCCAAACTTTAAAACTGAAGTAAAAAATGAATTCAAAACCTGTCCACGTAGATTGTGTCATTTCAACACATCTCACAATCGACCTCTGTTTGACATGCTCCTGTCACTCTTCTGAGGAGCCTGTAAATCTCTCAAACGATTCCTAAACTATTCCTGGAACTTTTTATGAACCTGCAGAAGCCCTGTGATTTCTGACACAACCAGCACGGCCTTAGGGAGACACTTAAACCACTCAGTGACCCCTGGAAACCACCCAGACACTTGCATAACAGCCTTTAGAAGGTTTTCCAGGAGTCCTGGATTTCACTCCTGACCTGCTGTGGTGTTTATGTGAATACATGAAGCAGATTGTGTTGGTAAAATGATGACTTTCTGTTTGAAAGTGGTGAAATGAAAGCCTCTGTTACATCTATTTTTTCTGCTCCTTCTGTAACACCAAGTAACCCCAGCTTTCCACATCGTCCACACAGAAGCTTTGCTCTGACCAACGGCTCATATCCTGACCTGCAGGATGTGTACTTTGATTCCAGTGCTGACTATGGACGTCCATGCTGAAGTGCCAAAACCTGCAGTACCTTGAGTGTTCACTTGAGGCTGCTGCAGAAACCTGACACTTTTATAAAATCGTGAGAGGAAAATGCATTTCAGTTTCACAGTGATTTTGTTTTTATTTGGCTCTTAATTTACTTCTTCAGCATCCTTTTGTTGGAGGTGGAACATCCTTTTCTTTACACAGAAGTGTTATTTATAACTCTGTTATCACTAAACACTATGTCTAACCTTGATTTTTGTAATCAAACAGACATATTCAGGCTTCTATCTGAGTTTAATGTTGATCCTCTACAGCTTTGCTATGTAAAAACAGAAAACTAGAAACTAGAAAAGCACTCAGAGAGCGCAGACCTCCGCCAGTGCCACAGTCCTCACCCACATTGTGATTTTCACCATAAATATTATTCCTACCTTTATTTAATCGAAATATTTAAAGTCCTTGACCATGAAAACATACCATTAGCAATTGGATTCATAATGATATCTATTTTAGTTCAGTAGTTATTCACAGAAATCTCATTTTTCGTCATGGCGGCCAGACGCTGATCTGGATCAACACCAAAATCAAATCACTTCTTCCTTTTCCCATTCTGAACATTTCCTGAAAATTTCATCAAAATCCATCCATTACTTTTTTAGTTATTTTGTTCACAGAGGGACGGACAGACAAACTCTCCCGAAAACATAACCTCCTTGGCAGAGGTTATAAACTTAATTCTGGCTCTAAGGATTTGTTTTTAGGTGGAAACTTCAGTTTTGCCCCTTTTATAGTAAAATTCAATGTTGTGTTGAGAGTGGGATAAGATAGTAGGTGTGACTCCTGAATTCAGTTTATATTGGTAGTAAATTGAGCATCAGGTCCTTCCTGGGTTTTGGGGCACAACAAGCTCTTGTGAGCCACTGCACTTTTGGAACAAGCCCAAAAAAAACCCACAACTCATGGCAACCAATATTTATAAGCAACTTTAGAAAAATCTTATCCCAAAAGCCACTTATAATAAGAAGACCTGGCAACTCTGGTATGTATTTGTCTTGTATGTCAGTTTGTGGCACAGCTCCTGTCTTGTGTCTGGCTGAGTGAAGCAGGTTAGATAACAGTCGCTAGACATCGGTGTGCAATAATTCGCCACATTTCACTGTTGGTAACATTCACAACATTGCTACGTTTGAAACAGTAATATTTAGATTACCAGTTACTGGAAAAAAAAATAACAGCATTAGAAACATCTTCATTTCAACTCCAACTTTATTATTTTCATATCCAGTGGGTGTCATTCAGCAGCAGACATCAGCAAACTAGAACATGACAACCATAAAACACACGGCAATAGGAAAATCAGAGAAGAGCACAAGTGAAAAAGGACAGCACTTAAACCACAAAATGCCAAAGACTAAGAATTAGGCAAAACCCATAAAGTCCGTTCAGTCATCAAAGTGCTGTGCAGTAGATAAATCAACACCATTATTCCCGACAGTGTGTACTGAACTCAGTCACACTGACAGTATTGTAAACTAGCTACATGTAGGCATGTTGTCATTTTACTTTAGTGTGAAAATGTCCTGTAGTGGGCTGTTTATGTCACAATAAGCTAACAATGCTAACTGTAGCTGGAGCTTCAGTGGGTTGGTGTTTATCTATTCAAACTGCCACAAGGTGTGAAAACTTCATTCAAGAGCATAGCATTAGCTCCTCCCGTCCTGAGTGGATTTGTATGGGGTGCCAAAAGCAGGATGGCACGAGTACTTTTTCTTTATCAGGCAGTGGGAGCAGACTGAATCGTCCTGGTATGGATCAGCTTCACCCTCTGCTTTCCATCCCCTCACAACCCAGTTACACAAACATTGCCTGCTGCAGAATTGCCCAAGTTTTGATATGTACACAACTTAAACTAGCTAAAAATGACCTTATGGAGCTGCTGAAGATACCCACAGCATCGGGAAGAGCCACTAAGATAAGTCCAGAGTCTATTAGTGTGCTTTTATTGCTCAGCTGAGCAGCCAGGACTCTGTTTTTCAGTCCCATCGTTACGAGGAGACCGTTCATTAAGTGGATCAGCAGACAGCGAGGCGTTCACTGACCTGCTAAAACCATGGTGTGTTTACAGCAAGGCTACGTTCACTGTAATCAAACGTTAGTGACGCAGATCTTCCTGTTTACCTGAACCTTCATTTAACTTAAACAAGTGCAACACTTTGACCTCCTCCTCCTCTTCTTCTCTCTCAGGTTTAGGCTTGACTCACAGTTTTCCTCAGACTCTTGAGACCATGAAGATGTGGAGCCTGAGTGAACCTCAAAGGTCAAATTGTTATCATTGTCAACACAGACTGGAAGTGGACGCTGATTTACTGCGAGGCCGACATTAAACCTGCATTCTTTTATTATCCAGCAGTGGGCAGGAGTCTTATTTTACGAGACCTAACAGAATTAAAGCTGCTTCTTATTGGAATTAGACCCTTATTAAACTCTTACTGTCTCAGTCTGTAGTTTCAAGTTTTCTCTAGTGCAGTATGACATACGTGTTGAATTAAGTGGAGCTTTAAGCAGAATTTCAGGAGCAGGACCACACCTCAACCACGCCTCTTCCTGTGTTCCCATAAATTCTAACCAACCATTTCCCTCTTTTGTTTCGCACACTCGACGCGCCCCTCCCTCCCTCCCCTTTCTTAAAACTTCTTCCTTCCTTCTTTCCTCAGGGCCTTAAAGACGGGGTTCATTGTGCCCAGGAGCTACATTGGATTCCCCATTAAGTTTCCCCAAACCGTTATCCGCTTTATGTACCTACTATGTTGCTTGTTATCCACTGTTCATAATAAATAATTCAAATTCAAATGGAAAAACCTTCAAATTCATCCTGTTGATGGTGTGGTCCTTACTCGTGAAAGTCCCATTAGTGCATTGTTTTGAACAATTTTAGCACTCACACAACAATTATCCCCTTAGTATGTTGTCATGGTCTTCTCTTGCCCACGGTGAACGATATTAAGCCAAACCACCAACACTGACTGACTTTAACACATGTACATACTCTTCTGAAGTCAAATGGACCAAAGTCTGACAGATCTGCTCAAAGCAAGGCTTTCAGTCTTGCTTAGCTGTTTAAAAATCATCCTCTCTGCATTTTCTTAGCACATCCTTCCATAAAGTTTCATTGGTGATAAAGAAAACAACACGTTTTGTCCCAGGAGGGCCAATTTAGAAATCCACCCATCTGGACCTGCACTGATTCAGGACTTTAAAAATAATGTTGACTATGTATGTTTCAGAATAAAAGGTAGGGCTGTCGAGAGGGTAAAATACCTTTATACTGACAAATTATTGAATTTCAGGAAGCATAAAGATGAACTATGTGGAAGAAATATGTCAATTTATTCTTCAAACCAAGATGTCTCTTCCCTCTTAATGCTCTCCTAACCCTGTCAGATCTCTGTTGACCTGAACTATTGTAATGTTAATCAAATAACAAAAACATTTTAAAGCCTTTCTTTAATATGGGCTTAATATGGCTTTGTAATTCAGAAATCTTATTTAAGACATTAACTTTTTGTTGCCTAAGTCTGTTTTTTAGGTTTTTCAAAGGTGACAGTTGTGGGATTTGTTGAGATGTGTTAATATGAGTATATGTGATATGGGTGAAGAGTAAATGAAGATGACACACAGCAAAAATGTAAAAAAAAAAAGTCAAAATGTATGCGGAAAAATGGTGGAATATGGAGAGTGGGTCGATACAGTGGAGCTTGTTATGTAATTCATTTGGTTGTTATTTGAGTTGTAATTAGGGTGTTTTAAAAAAAGGTTTATATCGTGTTTTGCCCAGTTTCTGCTGTTCAATTTAATGTATAGCATCCCTATTTTGGATTAGCACCTTATCTTTGTGTGTTCTTGGCTGCCTTTTTAAGTCCCCAAGTGGGATACCTCTTTTTCGAAGTGTTTAAGGACTATTCAAGGCCCAATGATTAAAAAATCTTATTTCAAAGCATAAGCCAGCCTTATAATTTAACAGCCTTGTTGAACGCCTTTTTAGACTTTTCAAACTATTTCAGGCCTTGTTATTCAAAAAAATCTTTAACCTGCTGTAATGCCTTGTATTTTAGAATTCTTCTTTCCACACTTCTGAATACTTAGTTTAAGGCCTTGAAATTCCAAAATCATATTAAAAAACTTTTCAACACTTTTCAAGGCTTTTTAGAGCTTATTTTTTTCAAGAATGCAACTCAAGACTTTACAACCTTTTAAGGCCTCAACATTCAATAATCAAATAACAGTCTTATACAACTTTTAAGGCTTTACATTTGGGTGTTGTAATTCAGAAATCTTATTTTTAGACATTAAAAAAACTTTAAAGGCCCATTGGTTAAAAATCTAAGGCAGACTCCTGCCTCAGAGTTTGAAGGTTGAACAACACTTTTGTCCAATCAGGTCCCTCTTCTCTCGCTTAACATACTTGCTCGTCCAATCATCATGACTGATTTCCCACACATCCTTCCTTTGCTGTTGTGTTTATTTTGTTGTTGATGTGTTTTTTAATTGGCTGTTATGTTTAGTTATTTTCTGTAGTGTTTTTTAATTTTCCATTGTATTTAGTTCTTCTCTGTTGTGTTTAGTTATTTAATGACTGCTGTGTTTTTAAATTGGCTGCTGTGTTTCGTTCTTCACTGTTATGTTTAGTTATTTGCCTCGTGTTTTTAATTTGCCATTGTGTTTGGATTTTGGCATTGTGTTTTATTATTTTGTGTAGTATGTTTTAATTTGCCATGGTGCTTAGTTCTTCCCTGTTGTGTTTAGTTATTTGCTGTAGTGTTTTTTTTAATGGACTGTTGTGTTTAGTTATTGGCTGTTGTGTTTTTAAATTGGCTGTTGTGTTTAGTTATTGGCTGTTGTGTTTTTAAATTGGCTGTTGTGTTTAGTTATTTGCTGTTGCGTTTTTAATTGGCTGTTGTGTTTAGTTATTGGCTGTTGTGTTTTTTAATGGACTGTTGTGTTTTGTTATTTGCTGTTGTGTTTTTTAATTGGCTGTTGTGTTTAGTTATTTGCTGTAGTGTTTATTTAATTTGCCATTGTGTTTATTTATTTGCTTTTGTGCTCTGCACTTCAGAGCCACCGTATTTTAGCTTGTTTTTGTAGAAACTTACTTTTTCCCCCTATACATCCTACCTTCATGGTATCATCTGTCAGTTATACAATAAATTACATATATATCAGTGCTGCAATTTAAAAAAACAAAAAAACATTTTAACTTGACCATCTTTGGACAAATGGTAACACATCTACTGAGGGCACACTTGTTGGACATGATGGCCTTTCTTTTTCAGATATGGTCACTTTTCAGTGGAAGACCGACAAATTAGTCCACAGATTTGTTGTGGATGAGAAGCAAGCCAGCTGCTTTGCACAGAAGCAACATGCAGTCTTCCTTTTATTTTTCTGTCCATTTGCTTATAATGACTTAGGGCTCTTGTCTGCCATCTGTTTTCTCGAGGTGTAGTTTTTCTGTTGTTGCGGTCAAGACAGTGCCCTCTGTTGGATCTGACAGTTCGCGTCCCCAGGGGCCTGAATGTGCTGCCAAAGTGCTTTTTTTTATTTGAGTGTTTATAGTTTGTGTATTGATTTATACAGGGAGCTTAACATATGTGCATGACTACCATCCTGCATTAACATCATTGGTAATTACGAAAATCTTTTTATGTTTCTTTGACGATGTGGTTATTCTGTAATATTAGAAAAACAAAGTGTTCCCCATATGAGGTGACACATGAAACAATCGCAGTACCATAAACCCCCTCCCTCTCTGCGGTTTTCAGCAGCGCTCTTTATCCATCTGGTGTTAAACTGCCGTGAGGTGGTTGTGGTATCTTCTCTAAACTGAACTTGATTTTTGAAAGAAACATCCAAACAAAGCTGTTCAGTCGACACTGTCACAGAAACCCAGATATTCAGCTGCTGGTGCAGAAAATCTGACCCCCTTTCTGGAGCCTTTTGCTTCATCTAGTTAACATGGACAGTTTGATCCCATGCAGCAGATCAGTGAGGGACAGGGACTGCAGAGCCATGTGGACTTAGTTTGACAAAGATAAACAGTTTTTTTCACTGATTATGTGAAAACATTGCATAACTGTTTATGATCTCACACAAAAGTCTACCCCTCATGTTGTCTCATCAGAGTGTGAACATCAGGACTTCCTGCTGCTGCTGTCATGTGAAACAGGAACAGGTCAAAGCATTTCCAAGTAAAATCCGTCCTAGAATTCCCAGGAATAAAGGCTTGTTCCTGTTTCTGATTAATCAAATAATACAACTAGAAAAGCAGTTAGGGAACGCAGACCTCTGCCAAGCAGCACAGATCCGGTAATGGCTTTTCCACAGCCCTATAAAAGATACAATTTAGGATCACCAGATCCAGAAAAGAGCCAGGATCCAGACCAAACTCTGCTCATACATACACGTTGTTATCCAGTATGAACACAACAAGTTTTGGAAAAATCACTTAATATTTTGATTTTATATGAATTATTGAATGTTGTTAGTGGAATTTCCTTTTAAAGGTGCGATGAGGAGAATCTATTTCCGGCGACATAAAGACCTACCCATGAGCACGCGTGCCGACTGTCGTAAAGACGTGACCCAAGCCAAAGCGTGCGTTTGTTGTGATGCTATAATGAATGCAGCTCAGACCTTCCTCAGAACTCTGCATTGCTTTACAACTTCTTTTTTCAACAACTTCCAGGGTGCAAAGCGAAAAGGTAATGTATCTCTTTCTAGTTACGTAGCGGTAGTTTTTGATGTGTGACGACAAGCAATTTTTTGAAAACTTAGTATCATAGTTTAGTAACCGGCTATATATCGCTACTTACAGCCCGGTGCTCTAAGACGTGTCTGAATAATATGAATTTGCTCGAGTTTTAATTGTCTTGTTCCAGAAGTTAAGTATCTAGGCCAGTCCAGCCCTGTCCGACCCGACTGCGAAGCTAAGCAATAGCATTTATAGATAACCTACTTTGATGCTATAAAACTCATCTTAAAGTGTGTATTTCCATCAGGCATATATCTAAAAGTGAGACTGTTTTGTAATTACTGTTTTTATGACATTCTGAATCAGATCCAGATAAAATCTTCCTTGATGATTGTGACATAGACATGGAAATTGTCCTGTAAAATTGGAAGTGAATCTGTTTAACCTCTTCAGCCCCTGATTTCAGGAATGCTTGCACGCTCTCCAACAAAAACGTAAGAAAAAGGGATCTGTTTTTCAAAATCCTCACCTGACCATATTGTTATCTTTTTTTGCTCTGCATCACTTTATAACAACAGTCCTTTTCAGAGAGGATGTAAAGATATCTTTATATATTCAATTTTAGAGTTTTACAGCCACTCCAGTATCATTTCTAAGATGTACTCACAACATGCATTTTTTTGTCAGGCGAGGATGAAAATTTTTAAATTATTCTGACTTCTATCTTCATTTACTCTGTCCCAGTAACACATATACTAATAACACATCTGGACAAATCTCTCCAGTGTCACTTTTAGTATGACATCAAAAATCATTCAGATAAGACCTTGTGGTTGCAGAGATACACTCTTTTCTTTATGAGTTTGTCATTTTCAAGCAGAAGGCTTAATGATTCAAAATTTGATTTTTTAGGATTACTATTGCAACAACACATCATCAGTAGGGTAAAACTAACCTGTAACATAAGTCTTAACTCAGCTCACGTTTCCTATTTGTGGGTAAACAATCCAACGCTTGGTGAATTCAGCTTCTTAATGATAGGAACAGCCGACCTGGAAGGAACAAAAAGCGATGGCGCTAAGAACGCTTGGCTACCACAAGCCTGTTATCCCTGTGGAAACTTTTTTTGACACCTCCTGCTTAAAACCCCGACAGTCAGAAGGGTCCAAATGGGATTTTTTTAAATGACGGGATATTTTGCATCCAGACAAATGTACTGTACGTATCACCACCAAAATCTAATCATGTCAAAGTTGGGTCATTACCAACATCTCCTAAAAATTTCAGCAAAATCTGTCTAGTGGTTTTTGTGTAATCTTGCTAACAAACAGATCAACATAAGTCGAAAAAAAACATAACCTCCTTGGCGGGGGCAAAAATACAAGCTTTCCATCAGCAGACCTCAGTGTCACAGAGACCTCAGACCGGAATCACGGTCTTTGGTCCCTGCAATCTGCCTGAGCAGGGCTCGGTCTCATGCGGCCCTCCTTGTTGGCGCAGCCGTCTTTATTGCGGTGTAAACCTGACTTTAACAGGCGGGTGTTTGAACAGCAGCAGTGAGTCACGCCGTTTGTTCTCTGCTGGATCTTAAACTCGTTAAACTTGACTTGTGGGAGGTAAACAGAAAAATCACATCCTGACACACTTTTCAGCTTCAGGAACAAACCTGGTAATCATTTTCACTTTTTTTCTGGTCGTAGCGAAGAGCATCAGAGGCCATGGAGCGGCAGCCACGCGTAAACAGTCAGACAGGAATAAAATGAAAACAGTTTACGGGCTGCTGCTCTCACTGACTCATTCCCTCCTCTGGTTTGGAGGGAGTGTGTGCGTCTCTGTGTGATTCAGGTCTGCCGCGCCCCCGTCTAAAGCCAGGATTACACTGAAGACCTGCAGACAGACACCTGTTTCATCACTAAACTGCCCTCAGACCTGGAACTTCTCTCTGTCCCTCCTGCTTAGCTGTTCTTTGTTTTCTTAGATTTGCTGTTGAAGTCACGATTGTTGCCTCTGAAGCATTTCAACACTCTGCTCCATCCTTAAATCTACACCCACATCCACAGGGACAACCCTCCGACCAAAACCATGCTCATTTTGAAGAAGGTGCTCCTGCCTTTCAGAGCAGTTTTCAGGTCCAGACATCAGCAGAATGCAGGAAATCGGATCCTTGGATCCATGAGCTTTTACCTCACGGTGTTTTTAATCATTTAGCTAAGATGTCAGAAATGCCTTGGTGGAGGTTTGTGCTCTTCAAACTATTTTGATTTAGATTAAATTTTCAGTAAATGTTTGTCATGGTACAAGGAAGATGTGATTCCATCTTGATGGAGGTCTAAATCTGGAAGCGGATCACTTTTTAAAAAAAAATTTGCACAAGGATTTGTTCATGTTGCACAACAGAATAGTTCACACATTCTTGGTAATACCTCCAGAGGTTTTTGATGGATTTTGATTACATTTTCAGGGAATCTTGGTCATGGCACATCAAAATACAGATGCAGATCCTGGAACTTTTCAATAGATTGGTTAATGCAGGACTGTTTTCCACATTTTCACAATAGCTTGCCCAGCGATGTCAGAAATGCTCTAGAGGAGGTTTTCAAAAAACACTTCAAGTCCTTGAAGGATTTTCTTGGATGTGTCTCACATCGTGTCTCCAGCAGACATTAATCAAGTTAAGTGATTGGCGTTTTGCTTTGTAAAATAACCTTGATCAAATCTTAAGAGCAGTTGAAAAAACTGAGAATATTTCTACTGTGCACTGTTGACTAGGGGCCCTCGTCTTTGTGAAAATGACTGAGGGCCCTCATCTGTGTGGTAATGACTGACGGCTGTCTTTTATGTTCCAATGACGGAACAGGGCAGTTGTCTGTATTGCAATGGCTGGAGGTCCTCATCTGTGTGGTAATGACTGAGGGCCCATGTCTGTGTGGTAATGACTGAGGGCTGTTTTTTATGCTCCAATAACAAAGTGCCTGGTGCCTCTCAGTTATAATTACTGAGGGCGCTCGTTTGTTTATAATTACTGAGGGCCTTCATCTGTGTTGTAATGACCAAAGGCCCTTATGTGTGTGGTAATGACTGAGGCCCCATGTCTATGTGGAAAAGACTGAGGGCCATCATCTGTGTGGTAATGACTGAGGGCCCTTATCTGTGTAGTAATGACTGAAGGCCCTTATCTGTGTTGTAATGACTGAGGGCCATCATCTGTGTGGTAATGACTGATGGCCCTTGTCTGTGTGGTAATGACTGAGGGCCCTCGTCTGTGTGGAAAAGACTGAAGGCCCTCATCTGTGTGGTAATGACTGAAGGCCTTTGTCTTTGTGGTAATAACTGAGGGCCATCATCTGTGTGGTAATGACTGAGGACTGTCTTTTATGCTCCAATAACGAAGTGCCATGGTCTCAGTTATAATTACACATCGTGTCTCCAGCAGACATTAATCAAGTTAAGTGATTGGCATTTTGTTTTGTAAAATAACCTTGATCAAATCTTAAGAGCAGTTGAAAAAACTGAGAATATTTCTACTGTGCACTGTTGACTAGGGGCCCTCGTCTTTGTGAAAATGACTGAGGGCCCTCATCTGTGTGGTAATGACTGACGGCTGTCTTTTATGTTCCAATGACGGAACAGGGCAGTTGTCTGTATTGCAATGGCTGGAGGTCCTCATCTGTGTGGTAATGACTGAGGGCCCATGTCTGTGTGGTAATGACTGAGGGCTGTTTTTTATGCTCCAATAACAAAGTGCCTGGTGCCTCTCAGTTATAATTACTGAGGGCGCTCGTTTGTTTATAATTACTGAGGGCCTTCATCTGTGTTGTAATGACCGAAGGCCCTTATCTGTGTGGTAATGACTGAGGACCCTCTTCTTTGTGGAAAAGACTGAGGGCCATCATCTGTGTCGTAATGACTGAGGGCCCTCATCTGTGTGGTAATGACTGAAAGCCCTCATCTGTGTGGTAATGACTGAGGGCCCTCGTCTGTGTGGTAAAGACTGAAGGCCCTTGTCTGTGTGGTAATAACTGAGGGCCATTATCTGTGTGGTAATGACTGAAAGCCCTCATCTGTGTGGTAATGACTGAAAGCCCTCATCTGTGTGGTAATGACTGAGGGCCCTCGTCTGTGTGGAAAAGACTGAAGGCCCTTGTCTTTGTGGTAATAACTGTGGGTCATCATCTGTGTGGTAATAACTGAGGGCCATCATCTGTGTGGTAATGACTGAAAGCCCTCATCTGTGTGGTAATGACTGAGGGTCCTCGTCTCGTGCCATGGTCTCAGTTATAATTACTGATTGCGCTCGTTTGGTTATAATGACTGAGGGCCAACATCTATGTGGTAATGACTGAAGGCCCTTGTCTTTGTGGTAATAACTGAGGGTCATCGTCTGTGTGGTAATGACTGAAGGCCCTAATCTGTGTGGTAATGACTGAGGGCCATCATCTGTCTGGTAATGACTGAAGGCCCTTATCTATGTGGTAATGACTGAAGGCCCTTATCTGTGTGGTAATGACTGAGGGCCATCATCTGTGTGGTAATGACTGATGGCCCTTGTCTGTGTGGTAATGACTGAGTGCCCTTGTCTGTGTGGAAAAGACTGAAGGCCCTCATCTGTGCGGTAATGACTGAAGGCCTTTGTCTTTGTGGTAATGACTGAGGGCCCTCGTCTGTGTGGAAAAGACTGAAGGCCGTCATCTATGTGGTAATGACTGAAGGCCCTTATCTGTGTTGAAATGACTGAGGGCCCTCGTCTGTGTGGTAATGACTGATGGCCCTTGTCTGTGTGGAAAAGACTGAAGGCCGTCATCTATGTGGTAATGACTGAAGGCCCTTATCTGTGTTGAAATGACTGAGGGCCCTCGTCTGTGTGGTAATGACTGATGGCCCTTGTCTGTGTGGAAAAGACTGAAGGCCGTCATCTATGTGGTAATGACTGAAGGCCCTTATCTGTGTTGTAATGACTGAGGGCCCTCGTCTGTGTGGTAATGACTGATGGCCCTTGTCTGTGTGGTAATGACTGAGGGCCCTCGTCTGTGTGGAAATGACTGAAGGCCCTTATCTGTGTGGTAATTACTGAAGGCCCTTATCTGTGTGGTAATGACTGAGGGCCCTTATCTGTGTGGTAATGACTGAGGGCCGTCATCTATGTTGTAATGACTGAAGGCCCTTATCTATGTGGTAATGACTGAAGGCCCTTATCTGTGTAGTAATTACTGAAGGCCCTTATCTGTGTTGTAATGACTGAGGGCCATCATCTGTGTGGTAATGACTGATGGCCCTTGTCTGTGTGGTAATGACTGAGGGCCCTCGTCTGTGTGGAAAAGACTGAAGGCCCTCATCTGTGTGGTAATGACTGAAGGCCTTTGTCTCTGTGGTAATAACTGAGGGCCATCATCTGTGTGGTAATGACTGAGGACTGTCTTTTATGCTCCAATAACGAAGTGCCATGGTCTCAGTTATAATTACTGATTGCGCTCGTTTTGTTATACTTACTGAGGGCCTTCATTTGTGTTGTAATGACCGAAGGCCCTTATCTGTGTGGTAAAGACTGAAGACCCTTGTCTTTGTGGTGATGACTGTCTTTTATGCTCCAATGACAAAGTGCCTTGGTCTCAGTTATAATCATTGAGGGCGCTCGTTTGGTTATAATGACTGAGGGCCCTCTTCTGTGTGGAAAAGACTGAAGGCCCTCATCTGTGTGGTAATGACTGAAAGCCCTCATCTGTGTGGTAATGACTGAGGGCCCTCGTCTGTGTGGAAAAGACTGAAGGCCCTTGTCTTTGTGGTAATAACTGAGGGTCATCATCTGTGTGGTAATAACTGAGGGCCATCGTCTGTGTGGTAATGACTGAGGGCCCATGTCTGTGTGGTAATGACAGGGCTGTTTTTTATGCTCCAATAACAAAGTGCGTGGTGCCTCTCAGTTAAAATTACTGAGGGCGCTCGTTTGTTTATAATTACTGAGGGCCTTCATCTGTGTTGTAATGACCAAAGGCCCTTATGTGTGTGGTAATGACTGAGGCCCCATGTCTATGTGGAAAAGACTGAGGGCCATCATCTGTGTGGTAATGACTGAGGGCCCTTGTCTGTGTGGTAATGACTGAGGGCCCTCGTCTGTGTGGAAAAGACTGAAGGCCCTCATCTGTGTGGTAATGACTGAAGGCCTTTGTCTTTGTGGTAATAACTGAGGGCCATCATCTGTGTGGTAATGACTGAGGACTGTCTTTTATGCTCCAATAACGAAGTGCCATGGTCTCAGTTATAATTACTGATTGCGCTCGTTTTGTTATACTTACTGAGGGCCTTCATTTGTGTTGTAATGACCGAAGGCCCTTATCTGTGTGGTAAAGACTGAAGACCCTTGTCTTTGTGGTGATGACTGTCTTTTATGCTCCAATGACAAAGTGCCTTGGTCTCAGTTATAATCATTGAGGGCGCTCGTTTGGTTATAATGACTGAGGGCCCTCTTCTGTGTGGAAAAGACTGAAGGCCCTCATCTGTGTGGTAATGACTGAAAGCCCTCATCTGTGTGGTAATGACTGAGGGCCCTTGTCTGTGTGGAAAAGACTGAAGGCCCTTGTCTTTGTGGTAATAACTGAGGGTCATCATCTGTGTGGTAATAACTGAGGGCCATCGTCTGTGTGGTAATGACCGAGGGCCCATGTCTGTGTGGTAATGACAGGGCTGTTTTTATGCTCCAATAACAAGTGGTGCCTCTCAGTTAAAATTACTGAGGGCGCTCGTTTGTTTATAATTACTGAGGGCCTTCATCTGTGTTGTAATGACCAAAGGCCCTTATGTGTGTGGTAATGACTGAGGCCCCATGTCTATGTGGAAAAGACTGAGGGCCATCATCTGTGTGGTAATGACTGAGGGCCCTTATCTGTGTGGAAAAGACTGAAGGCCCTTGTCTTTGTGGTAATAACTGAGGGTCATCATCTGTGTGGTAATAACTGAGGGCCATCGTCTGTGTGGTAATGACTGAGGGCCCATGTCTGTGTGGTAATGACTGAGGGCTGTTTTTTATGCTCCAATAACAAAGTGCGTGGTGCCTCTCAGTTATAATTACTGAGGGCGCTCGTTTGTTTATAATTACTGAGGGCCTTCATCTGTGTTGTAATGACCAAAGGCCCTTATCTGTGTGGTAATGACTGAGGCCCCATGTCTATGTGGAAAAGACTGAGGGCCATCATCTGTGTGGTAATGACTGAGGGCCCTCATCTGTGTGGTAATGACTGAAAGCCCTCGTCTGTGTGGAAAAGACTGAAGGCCGTCATCTATGTGGTAATGACTGAAGGCCCTTATCTGTGTTGTAATGACTGAGGGCCCTCGTCTGTGTGGTAATGACTGATGGCCCTTGTCTGTGTGGTAATGACTGAGGGCCCTCGTCTGTGTGGAAAAGACTGAAGGCCCTTATCTGTGTGGTAATTACTGAAGGCCCTTATCTGTGTGGTAATGACTGAGGGCCATCATCTGTGTGGTAATTCCTGAAAGCCCTCATCTGTTAGGTAATGACTGAGGGCCCTCGTCTGTGTGGAAAAGACTGAAGGCCCTTGTCTTTGTGGTAATAAGTGAGGGTCATCATCTGTGTGGTAATGACTGAAAGCCCTCATCTGTGTGGTAATGACTGAGGCCCATGTCTGTCAATAGTAATGACTGAGGCTGTTTTTTAATCATTTATAACAAAAGTTATAATCATTGAGGGCGCTCGTTTGGTTATAATGACTGAGGGCCAACATCTTTGTGGTAATGACTGAAGGCCCTTATCTGTGTGGTAATGACTGAAGGCCCTTATCTGTGTGGTAATGACTGAAGGCCCTAATCTGTGTGGTAATGACTGAGGGCCATCATCTGTGTGGTAATTCCTGAAAGCCCTCATCTGTTAGGTAATGACTGAAAGCCCTCATCTGTGTGGTAATGACTGAGGGCCCTCGTCTGTGTGGAAAAGACTGAAGGCCCTTGTCTTTGTGGTAATAACTGAGGGTCATCATCTGTGTGGTAATGACTGAAAGCCCTCATCTGTGTGGTAATGACTGAGAGTCCTCGTCTCGTGCCATGGTCTCAGTTATAATCATTGAGGGCGCTCGTTTGGTTATAATGACTGAGGGCCAACATCTTTGTGGTGATGACTGAAGGCCCTTATCTGTGTGGTAATGACTGAAGGCCCTTATCTGTGTGGTAATGACTGAAGGCCCTAATCTGTGTGGTAATGACTGAGGGCCATCATCTGTGTGGTAATGACTGAAGGCCCTTATCTATGTGGTAAGGACTGAAGGCCCTTATCTGTGTGGTAATGACTGATGGCCTTTGTCTCTGTGGTAATAACTGAGGGCCATCATCTGTGTGGTAATGACAGGGCTGTTTTTTATGCTCCAATAACAAAGTGCGTGGTGCCTCTCAGTTAAAATTACTGAGGGCGCTCGTTTGTTTATAATTACTGAGGGCCTTCATCTGTGTTGTAATGACCAAAGGCCCTTATGTGTGTGGTAATGACTGAGGCCCCATGTCTATGTGGAAAAGACTGAGGGCCATCATCTGTGTGGTAATGACTGAGGGCCCTTATCTGTGTGGAAAAGACTGAAGGCCCTTGTCTTTGTGGTAATAACTGAGGGTCATCATCTGTGTGGTAATAACTGAGGGCCATCGTCTGTGTGGTAATGACTGAGGGCCCATGTCTGTGTGGTAATGACTGAGGGCTGTTTTTTATGCTCCAATAACAAAGTGCGTGGTGCCTCTCAGTTATAATTACTGAGGGCGCTCGTTTGTTTATAATTACTGAGGGCCCTCATCTGTGTTGTAATGACCAAAAGCCCTTATCTGTGTGGTAATGACTGAGGCCCCATGTCTATGTGGAAAAGACTGAGGGCCATCATCTGTGTGGTAATGACTGAGGGCCCTCATCTGTGTGGTAATGACTGAAAGCCCTCGTCTGTGTGGAAAAGACTGAAGGCCGTCATCTATGTGGTAATGACTGAAGGCCCTTATCTGTGTTGTAATGACTGAGGGCCCTCGTCTGTGTGGTAATGACTGATGGCCCTTGTCTGTGTGGTAATGACTGAGGGCCCTCGTCTGTGTGGAAAAGACTGAAGGCCCTTATCTGTGTGGTAATTACTGAAGGCCCTTATCTGTGTGGTAATGACTGAGGGCCATCATCTGTGTGGTAATTCCTGAAAGCCCTCATCTGTTAGGCAATGACTGAAAGCCCTCATCTGTGTGGTAATGACTGAGGGCCCTCGTCTGTGTGGAAAAGACTGAAGGCCCTTGTCTTTGTGGTAATAACTGAGGGTCATCATCTGTGTGGTAATGACTGAAAGCCCTCATCTGTGTGGTAATGACTGAGAGTCCTCGTCTCGTGCCATGGTCTCAGTTATAATCATTGAGGGCGCTCGTTTGGTTATAATGACTGAGGGCCAACATCTTTGTGGTAATGACTGAAGGCCCTTATCTGTGTGGTAATGACTGAAGGCCCTTATCTGTGTGGTAATGACTGAAGGCCCTAATCTGTGTGGTAATGACTGAGGGCCATCATCTGTGTGGTAATGACTGAAGGCCCTTATCTATGTGGTAAGGACTGAAGGCCCTTATCTGTGTGGTAATGACTGATGGCCCTTATCTGTGTGGTAATGACTGAGGGCCCTCGTCTGTGTGGAAAAGACTGAAGGCCCTCATCTGTGTGGTAATGACTGAAGGCCCTTGTCTGTGTGATAATGACTGAGGGCCCTCGTCTGTGTGGAAAAGACTGAAGGCCGTCATCTATGTGGTAATGACTGAAGGCCCTTATCTGTGTTGCAATGACTGAGGGCCCTCGTCTGTGTGGTAATGACTGATGGCCCTTGTCTGTGTGGTAATGACTGAGGGCCCTCGTCTGTGTGGAAAAGACTGAAGGCCCTTATCTGTGTGGTAATGACTGAAGGCCCTTATCTGTGTGGTAATGACTGAGGGCCATCATCTGTGTGGTGATGACTGAGGGCTGTCATCTATGTGGTAATGACTGAAGGCCCTTATCTATGTGGTAATGACTGAAGGCCCTTATCTGTGTGGTAATTACTGAAGGCCCTTATCTGTGTTGTAATGACTGAGGGCCATCATCTGTGTGGTAATGACTGAGGGCCCTCGTCTGTGTGGAAAAGACTGAAGGCCCTCATCTGTGTGGTAATGACTGAAGGCCTTTGTCTTTGTGGTAATAACTGAGGGCCATCATCTGTGTGGTAATGACTGAGGACTGTCTTTTATGCTCCAATAACAAAGTGCCATGGTCTCAGTTATAATTCCTGATTGCGCTCATTTTGTTATACTTACTTGAGGGCCTTCATTTGTGTTGAAATGACCGAAGGCCCTTATCTGTGTGGTAAAGACTGAAGACCCTTGTCAATGTGGTGATGACTGTCTTTTATGCTCCAATGACAAAGTGCCTTGGTCTCAGTTATAATCATTGAGGGCGCTCGTTTGGTTATAATGACTGAGGGCCCTCTTCTGTGTGGAAAAGACTGAAGGCCCTAATCTGTGTGGTAATGACTGAAAGCTCTCATCTGTGTGGTAATGACTGAGGGCCCTCGTCTGTGTGGTAAAGACTGAAGGCCCTTGTCTGTGTGGTGATGACTGTCTTTTATGCTCCAATGACAAAGTGCCATGGTCTCAGTTATAATCATTGAAGGCGCTCGTTTGGTTATAATGACTGAGGGCCCTCTTCTGTGTGGAAAAGACTGAAGGCCCTCATCTGTGTGGTAATGACTGAAAGCCCTCATCTGTGTGGTAATGACTGAGGGCCATCATCTGTTTGGTAATGACTGAAGGCGCTCATCTGTGTGGTAATGACTGAGGGCCCTCGTCTGTGTGGTAATGACTGAGGGCCCTTATCTGTGTGATAATAACTGAGGGCCCTCATCTGGATGGTAATGACTGAGAGCAATCATCTGTGTGATAACAACTGAAGGCCCTCAACAGTGTAGTAATGACTGAAGGCCCTTGTCTTTGTGGTAGTGACTGAGGGCCCTTGTCTTTGTTGTAATGACTGAGGCCCTTGTCTGTGTGGTAATGACTGAAGGCCCTCGTCTTTTGTGGTAAAGACTAAGGGCTCTTGTCTTTGTCATAATGACTGGGGCCCTTGTTTTTTTGATAATGACTGAGGGCCCTCTTCTTTGTGATAATGACTGAGGGCCCTTCTTTCTGTGGTAATGACTGAGGGCCCTCTTCTTTGCGATAATGACGGAGGGCCCTTGTCTTTGTGGCACACTGGATTTTTCAACAGGACAATGCTGCAGGTCACAACGCTTACCTGACAAAGGACTTCAGGAACTTCTCTCTTTTGGACCATCCTACATGTTTCCCTGATCTCAATCCAACTGAGAGCATTATGGGATGGATGACGAGGGACTTGTTGTCAGTTCCAGACAGTGGACACCCTTTATGAAGCCATCTTTATCACTTGGGGCATCATTCCCACAAGTCGCCGAGGAATTTCTGGCATTAGGCAGCCTAAAGACATTTCTGAAGTGATTATTAAGAACATGGGACGATTTTTTGAGCTGTGGTCCTCAACTTTTGATCTTTTGATGAACAGACTACTTCACTTAAATTGTTGTTTTCAATGAAATTCTTACTCAAAATGTTCTGTCTCTTTGCTTCTTTCTTTTTATTTTTGCATTTTGAAGCTCTAGGATTCAACCAAGCAAAATGAAAATTCTTCTGTAGGTTCTGATCGGTGGTGTATGTTGTTGTGTTTTCACTTCACGGCCACTACAACCGTGAATCAGGCCTTGAGTTTGTAGATGTTGAGTGGATCCTCTGGGAGGGGATTAAGAAGAAACTGAGGGAAAACTGCCCCCCAAGGGAACAACACTGTGATTAATTGATCCAGTTTGATTCAGATCAGTTCATCTTAGAGGTCTCGGTGTTCCTTCAGTTTCCCACTGTGATACAACAATGTTCTCCCAGAGATAATCCCTGTATCTTCTCTCTGGTGTCACTGTGGTCTTTTATGGTCATTATCTCCTCTGAGACGTCTTCATCGCTGCTGTAGTATCAGGCTGATCTCCCAGCGTTCCCACAGTATTCCTGGAGGTGGTATGTCAGTGAAGCCTCAGCGCTGGCTCTCGTATTGTTCTCACACTGTTGTCTAAGTGTTTCCACACAGTTCTCTCATTTTTCTCCAAATATTCTTGTGGTTCTCCTTGTGTCCCTCGCAGTGGAGCCGTGCAGATTCGGTGTTTTCTGCTGGGTGTGTTTGGGATCTTCCAACCAACCAGTAAACATATTGTTAAAGTCGACACAGTTGGCTCGGAGTCCTGAATGGATTTATAATGTGGTGAAAACACAGTCAGGCTGTGTGAGGGGAGCAGAGGGGAGTGGGGGGTACGTTGTAGAGGGAGGGGGCGGGTGGTGGTAATGACTTCCAGCTGCCTGAGGCCGAGCAGAGGAGGTTTGATTTCTACACATTCAGAATTTCACTCGCTCGACATTTAAGATTGTTCTCGGCTACACTCAAACAAACAACATTTGGATTACGTGGTCTCGGGATGGGGTCAGGGGGGTTTGGTGGCCTAGTGGTGAGGTCCTTAAGGCCCTGTTGGTCTGGTAAATGAGTAGATTAAGATTTAGTGGTCTGTGGATGAAGCCAGGGAGGTTTGGTGGTCTGCAAACGAGGTCCATGAGATTTGGTGGTCTGGTAAATGAATAGTGAGAGGTTAGGTGGTCTGTATGTGAGGTCAGGCAGGTCTGGTGGCTTTGTAGTGGGGTCAGATTTGGTCTCTACTTTGGCGAGATGAAGCACTACAATCTGCTGCCTTGATGGTTCAAATCCAGGCTTTGGGCCAAAAAGAGGTCGAGTCAAAATGCCTGATTAATCATAACTGTATTCTGAGCATAACAGAATCAGACTCTCTCCCCCTTTTAAAGCACTTCCTGTCATGTAGCGGAAAGTTCCTACAGTTGGCCTCAACACAACTTCTACTTGGTGTAACCTGTACATACCATCAGTAGCTGTCATCAGACACCTTCAGTGATGGGCGAGCTACGTATAAAATGTAGTGAGCTCATACATACTGGACTTCTATATTTTCTGCTCTCTCTGGTATATTTAAAAAACTTTGAAGCCATGTTCACTACTTATTGCCCTGTTTGGTGTCTTACATGATCCCACTAAATTATCAAAACACCAATCTGATTTGGTTGCTTTTCTTTGTTTGCTTGCTAGACGTCTGATTTTGAGACATTGGAAATCCCAATGTCCACCATCACATTCATTGTGGATTAGGGATATATTGATGTTCTCAAAACTTGAAATGATTCGACACTTAAAGAGAGGTTCTGTGTCTAAATTCAAAGAAGTGTGGCAGCTGTTCCTCCATTATCTTGACAGCCTTGACTTACAACCTCAAGACGCTTCTTAAGCTCTCTGTACTGTTCATGAGTTTTGTGGCCTATGACTATGAAATTCCTTGTGTGACTACTCTGGACTGTATTTTGTTTGTATATCTGAGACCCCCTTACTTTTTTTTTATCTAACAGTATTATTTTGTTTAAATGTTTTATTTTATATATGTGTGTGTGTATGTATATCTATGTATTCTGTTCTTGTTAATTCCCCTCATGGCTGTATTTTTGTATCTTATTGTCTATATAAAAAATGGAGAAAACTTTCAGTAAACATACCATGAAAAAATGTAGTGAGCTAATTTAGACGTTTCTCATTGAAAACTAGAGAGCACTCGGAGAGCACAAACCTCTGTCAAAGTAGCTTGCATATTGCTGTTACATCTTTAAGAAAAAGTTTTATAAAAAAGTTACCATCATAAAATGATGACTTTACCCTGAAAACCCACACCTAGCACTCAGACTCATGTTGATATAATTATTAGTTAGACAGTTATTGAGCAAAAATGATTGTTCACTAATGGTGGTTACTGGATCACCACCAAAATTGAATGATTTCTAAGCTGTTCCATTAACAACAGCTGAAAATTTCAGCAAAATCCACCCAGAAGTATTTGAGTAATCTTATTAACAAACTGACAAACAAAGAAAAATCAAACTAAAGAGCGTGTTTGCTGTTATGTACACTCCAAACTTTTGTATATAAACTGATTTTGTGGTGATTTTGCTTATTAATGAAGAATGCAACAGCATGTGTGTTTCCTTTAGCTCAGCAGTTTGGCTGTGATGTAACGTGGCATTTTGAATTCTGTGATTTGGGTCTTGAAGAAGTTTTACCCCTTGGTGGTCACTGGAGTGGAGGTTATTGGTTGTTGAGGATCAGTTTGAGTTTTATTGGTTATAAAGCGAATGTGGTGCCGCTTTGCTAAGCTGGATGATCATCAGCACCTGAATAATGAGACCGAACAGACACAAACATGACTGATCACCAGATGATGAGGAGAAATCCTCCTGCAAAAGGAAAGGAATCAAGGAAATAAGTTTGGTGTTTGAATTTAACTGGTGGACAAGCAGTAACCTTTTTTTTGTATTTTTAACTCTAGGATAACTGCTGTATACTTATTCAAATTGTCATTACTGTAACATGGTTTACACAAAAATCATGCTGTATTTTATTCTATGCCTTTAAAATAAAAGTGAACTTGCTGTATTTTAGTTTGTATCACTTTATCTTTAACTGTTTCAACAAATCGTATGCAATCAAATACATTTTATCAAGTATTTTTTCCACCCAAAATTGTGAAACATTTGATAAAATAACTCCTGCCTGACATTTTATAGTAGGCAACTGTATATTTTATGGCAAAATGTTGTTAAATTGATATAAATCTGTCTGTTTCCCCCAAAACAGTCCCATTATCAGTGGTTTACTGTTTGTTTGTTTTTTACAGTAAGTAGCTTTAGATATTATGGTAGAATAATGTTGAGTTTACAAAAATCCGATACAGTGTGGTGACTTGGAGATGGCTGTGTTTGTTAGCTTGGCTTCCTTTTCTGTGTTTTCTCTTTTTTAAAGTAATGGTCTTTGACACATTAATAAAAGTGAAGCTCTGAAGGAGCTGCTCTTTTTTATATATCAGCACAGTCGACCACAAGTCATTAGTTAACACAGTAACTTGTGACTAGGGATGTATATCATTAGGATTTTATCGATACAGATACAGATACAGATACTGATACCGATACTCCTTATCGGTATCGATACTCTTATTGATACTACAACACGTAATTTTGTGTAAAAATAAAGACTTTACAAGATATTAAAAGATTCAACCTTTTTTTACGACCACAAGGTAATAATAAAGCTTCAACAGAATAGAAGTAATGCATCACAAATGCTTCTCAGAGGCAAAAAGAAAGCTAAGGAGATGGCAAAACCCCTTCATGTAAATAAACATTCGAATGTAAATTATTGAGTGTAGCAGCACATCAGGGCGCCTGGAGCGGTGGACCGTTTCATCCAGCAGAGGGCGCTGTGGGCGCAGCTTGATCATCAGTCACATCTGGTGCTCTCTTGACCTCACTAAACAAAGAGTTTCTGCTGTCGGCTTTTTATCCAAGTTATACGGCCAAGAGCGGGGCTTCGTCAAGAGTTTAACCCCGTGTGACTGTGCTGTTTTTGGCAGAGCCTATACTGAAGGGGCGGATAATAAAGTCTCTGTCTCTGTTGGTGCTGCAGTCTTTAGTGTTAGCCGGGCTGCTAACTCTACTCGTGTTGCTATAGCAATCAAACAGCCCACTCTCCTTTACCTTTATACTATGCGCGCGCTCCAAGTGTTTGGTGATGTTGCTCGTATTTCCCCCCCTTGGACGCAACTTCTCTCTGACAAAGATTGCATCGGGCCGAGTTTTCATTAACTTTGCTAAAGTGAGCCAAAACCTTGGAGCGCTTAGCCCTCACCGACATGCTTGAGCCGGACGGCGGTAGTGTCATTACTACGTGACAGTTGAAGAGACGTTTAAGTACCAAAAACAGTACCGTTTTTCCAGATTCTTAACAGTATTCGGGTACCAACCCAATTGGGCACCGGTACATGAAAGTACCGGTCCACGGTATACATCCCTACTTGTGACACCCATACACTGAGGCAGTTCTGATTGTGCCTGAAAAAAAATGTTGTAGAATCAGATATCTGACGATGCTTATGTTGAAGTCTAAACACTCGTCATCAGTTATCAAGAAATACTTAATGATGGAGGTTGTGTTATCGCTGGCGTCTGTTTGTCTGTTTCTCTGTTAGCAACTCAGAAAGTTATGGACATATTTTGATGAAATTTTTAGGAAATGTCTGGATTGGGACAAGGAACAAATGGTAAGATTGGATCTGGATCCAGGAATTTTTTAAAGGATTCTGTAACACTGCAAGATTGGACTATTTTCGGCATTTATGCATATTACTCCACCAAAAATAGTCGGGGCCCTTGGAAAAATAAAAACAGGACAAGTTTCCAACAGGTTCTACAAGATATCAAAGACTGATCTGGATCCTGGCAAAGTTCTGGATTCTCTGATCCAGAACAAGAAAAATTTAGATATCCTTGGAATTTTCGTCATAGCAAGGGAACAAATAAAGGCATTGACTTGCAACAAACGCCAAAATATAGCCAAGATACTGTGGAATCTAGAGTGCTCAATCTGATTTGTTGTATCTTCAAAAACTTTGGAGCTAGATCCAGGAGAAAACCACCATGACAAAAAATGCAATTTTCATGAATAACTCCTGAACTAAAATAGATATCATTATGAATCCAATTGCTAATAGTATGTCATCATGGTCTAAATATTTAGATGAAATAAAGGTAGGACTAATATTTATGGTGAAAATCATAATATGGGCGAGGACTGTGCTCTCCGAGGGCTTTATAATGGGTATTATTTTGCAGTTTACCTCTAACACAACAGGTAGTCACATACAGCCTGAATTCTTTTGCACCAAAGTGGTGGCATGCCTCACATCCAAGTGAGTAAATAAAACAATCATGATGGCAACAGACGAGAATGCAAACGCAGGGATAAACTGCAGGTATGTCTTTGGCTTGATACTGCATCCTGTCAAACTGTCTAATAGTAGTTTTGGTTTCAGTGGTTTTTCATGTATCTGCATTAGTTTTTATCTGGACTTTGCCAATGTTCTGTCATCAGTGATGGATGGATGATGGTCGGATGGATTTATTGATCCAAAGACAGACAATTTTGGTATTACAGCAGCTGGTTTCAGAGGAAAAGGAAGTCATTATATATACACTGAAAAGAGGTAAAGAGTCTTAACGAAACATGATATTAATATATATATGATAATACATGATACATACAATAAATAAATTGCCAAAAATCTCAGCCATTTGGTAAAAGAACAGTTACTGTGGTGTCACGATGAGGTCATTAGGGGATGTCCAAGTGTAAAGTGCACAGCATGCCATCATCAAACACTCGTGTTGATTATTTTGTTTACCGGACCAGACTGATGGTCCTGGTCTTGTCTTCGACCTTTGTGGTCTTTCTTTTGCACTTGAGTGTGTTTGAACCCAAGTAGCAGCAGCTCGTTCTCTGTGTGGAAAGAAAAGATCCTGATGGAAGTAAAATAAACAAAGGCAAAGCGGGAGGATGGGGGAGGTTACAGAGCTGAGTGGAAAAAGCAGGGTGAGGGTTAACTCGGCCCCCAGGTATGTTCTCCACCCCCAATGACTGTAAACTCAGTTTGGATTAGTTACCCTGCTGCAGACTCAGACTAAATATGAAGCTGTTTCTGCTTAAGAACTGGACCAACTCATCCACGTAAACCTGCAGCCGACCAGGAACTCCATAAACACCTCCAACTGGAGACCAGACACAGCAGGGACCTCCTGGTCTAAGTCTGCAGACTCTCTTCAGGGACAGATGATCCTTCAAACTCTCTGGTGAGCAGCTGTCACTGATGCTGGTGTGAAACGTAGTGATGCAGACGTTTGTGACTCCTTCAAACAAACCAATCCTCTCCTGAATTCACCGAGTAATGACCAGGTCGACCAAAACCAGGAGAGAAGCTTAGAACAATCCATAACACAGAACATTTGGAACATTAGAGCATTAACCCTTCAGACTCATTCATGTACATACAGATACAAATGTTGTAGATTGAGATGTATTCTGCTGGAAGCTGAAGCAGGGCAAATACACTGCCTGGCCAAAAATAAAGTTGCCACCTGCATTTACCTACGCAAATAGGTACGAGCCTCTTATTGGATAATTACTGCATGGGTGATTATCTTTCAGCTGGAAACAAGTTATTTAACCCCAGCTGATGCAATGAGTAGCTTCTCATTTCTCAAACAACCATGTCAAAGACACATCCTATGGTCATGGAAAAGATGTTAGTCTGTTTAAGAAGGGTCAAATCATTGGCATCAAACAGAGAAAACATCTAAGGAGATTGGAGAAACTATTAAAACTGGGTTAAGAACTGTCCAACGCATTATTAAAAACTGGAAGGATAGTGGGGAACCATCATCTTCAAGAAAGAAATGTGGTTGAAAAAAACTCCTGAATGATCTTGATTGGCAATCACTTAAACGTTTGGCCAAATCAAATAGAAGAAAAACAACAGTAGAACTCAGGGGTGTGTTTAATAGTGAAAGTGAGAGCATTTCCACATACAATGTGAAGGGAACTCAAGCGGTTGGGACTGAACAGCTGTGTAGCTTTAAGAAAACCACTAATCAGTAAGGCTAACCATAAAAAAAGGCCTCAGTTTGCTAGGGAGCATAAAGATTGGACTCTGAAGGACTGGAAGAAGGTCATGTGATCTGATGAGTCCAGATTGACCCTGTTCCAGAGTGATGGGAGCATCAGCGTAAGAAGAGAGGCAGGTGAAGCGATACACCCATCATGCCTAGTGCCTACTGTCTGCCTACTGTGGGGGCAATACTGTGATCTGGGACAAATCTGTGACATTGCAGAAGCTTATCGACACAATGCAACAGCGAATGTGAGCTGTAATCAAAGCTAAAGGCAATCCAGTGAAATATCAGTGTGCGACCTTTTATTTGGTGGCAACTTTTTTTTGGCCAGTGTATTTTAAGCTGAACAGCTTGATTTTTGGCCTAATCCTCCTCCAACCAAAGACAGCAAAGGCTCAGTTATCAGGAAGTCCTGGAGATTATCTGATCTAATTATGCTTTGGTGTGTGGAGTAATCAGATTACTTTTTAGTGCAGGGAGCAATGTGTTTGCTTTGCACTAAAAAGTCAAGCAATCCATTATTTATAGAAAGCCATTTGGGCATAAAATTGATATTGGTGATATCAACCAAAGTTCAGCTCTACTAGTAATCAAATTTGGAGAACATGTCCTCACTGTTGTTCAACTAGAGCACGAGTAGAGTTTACTAGTGAAGAAAAATGTTTACTAGTACTACTAGTAGATTTAAAATACTAATGAGGGGTCAGGGAAAATCAAATTCAGACTTCCCATTGGCTTTACAACCAACCAGGGTGCAAGATTTGGTTATTATCCCTCCTCCTTTTTAAAAAATTATATTTACATACTTTTATTAATAGTTTTATTCAGATCTTTTTTTAGACACCTTTTCACCTTTAATATATCAACTGCTACTGATTCTTAATTTTCTTAAGGGGGTTTTTCCCAAAGGTATTGATAAAGTACTATCTAATCTAATCTAATCTAATCTACTTCAGTTGCCTTAGGTCTACCAGATTCGGATTCTGGGTTTGCTAAAGGTGCAAGCATGGAAACATTATCTGTTGTTCTCAGTGTCTTATCATTAAAGATATTGATATTTGATTTTATGAAGAAAATAGCAAAACATAAAAACCAGAGGACAGAAAGAGGTGAGGTTCATAATTATTATTACTGGCCTTGTTGTTAGTGTAAACTTGAAGCTACAGCTCCAAATGTTCAGTAACATCAGCTAAAGATCCACACCAACCACAGAAAACATTATCAAATATTAACTTTTCTCATGAACTTAAGTGTCTGCCTGCTTACTCTGATTACACTTGACAGTGCAATGGGCCCAAATAGGGACTAAACAAAGAGTTAAGTTGGACTGGACATGTTTTTTTCTGCTGTATGACCCAAACTGATAAAAATATTCCACCATTAGAGAGTCAAATGTCCATTTTAGTGGACAAACACGCTCAGCTCTGACTTTCCAAAAGAGTTTTGAGGCTGACTCAATAACAACATGTCTGACAGATGACTGCGTCTCAGTGAAGGGGGGGAAACCCAGATTACAGCCGCTTACATCAGGCACACCCCAGGGATCTACTCCGGGCCCGGTGCCACTTTTGTCAATGAACTGTTTTCAGATTCATCTTTATGGAGGATTACAGTATGAAACTCTCTTTTTGTTCAGTAAGCAGGTCACAGAGTGCAGCACAGTCTACAAACATCTCAATATCCCCTTTTTTTGTGCTTTTATCCTTTAATGATGTGTGCAAGTCAGATGATTTAGATGATAAAACAATGTATTTAAATGCATATGAATGCAAAAGTGTGTACGTGCAGCATTGTTCTTGTTTTTGTGCAGCCTAGTGGAAGAGAATCATTCAAATATGCAGTGAGTTGTGCTTTACACCTCTAAATAAATCATATAAGTTCAATTTAATGGTTTTTAGTTCTTTACATAATTCCTATATACTGCTTTTTCCAGCTTCTGTTCCCCACAGATTCTTACAGAAAAAGTTTTGCTCTTTAAATCAAGCATCTTTAACAGCAGAAGTTACATATTTCAGATTAAACTTAAACACCGAGTACAGATAAAGTAAAAGTTTTAACGCTTTATCTTCCAGAAATGTACACCTAAAGGCTGTTTTAATATTGCTTCAGGGTTTTTATTTGAGTAAAGGCTTTAAATTCCTCGTCCTGTGCAGGGTGTCTGTCCTCACTGCAGCTGAGGATGTCCATGTGTAACTCTGTCATTACCCCCCTCCTCCTGCTGAAATACATCTGTCAGTCAGCCGGCGATGTTTCCACCTCCGCTGTTGAAATTCCACTAATACGCGGCGGTCGTGTTTCTGGAGAAGCCGAGCCTGGAATTCCTGACCCACTTTCCACTGGTTCACATTCCCAAACATTCCTGAAAAACCATGATTGATATCAGTCAGAGTTCAAACCGAACCAAGAGGAGAGCGGGCCGGAGTCGCTCTCAGGCTGTAGGTGTTTCACTAAATCTCAACATCTGTTCTGGTTCACGTTCTGTTCCTATGTAGTACATAAAGTCTGCTCTGCAAACATAAGAGAGACCGGGGAAGGTCTGAGGGTTTCAGGTAACACTGCTGAGCCCTGGCTGACAAAACCAGAGCAGGCAGAGAGGGAGAGGGAAGGCAGCAGGACCAGGATGCAGAAACAGGGACTTTATATCAGGGGAAGCATGGTACTGAATAAAAACTGCACTTTAGAACAGGAGCAAGATATGAGGAACTTTCTGTCAGGGGAGAACCATTTTAATAAAGAGAAACTGCACTTTAGAACAGGAAAAGGGTAACAGGAACTTTCGGCAACAGGAGAACCATGTTACTAAAGAGAAACTGCACTTTAGAACAGGAACCAGGCTGCAGAGACGAGGGACTATATACCAGCAGAACCATGGTACTGAATAAAAACTGCACTTTAAAACAGGAGCAAGATATGAGGAACTTTCTGCAACAGAAGAACTATGGTACCGAAGAGAAACTGCACTTCAGAACAGGAACCAGGCTGCAGGAACTTGATATCGGGAGAGCCAGGATATTGATAGATATCCACAATTTAGAACAAGAGCAAGATATGATGAACTTTCTGTCTGAACCATTTTACTAAAGAGAAGCTGTACTTTAAAGCAAGGAAAGGGTAATAAGAATTTTCTGAGAGAGGAGAACCATGTAACTAAATTGAAACTGCACTCTAGAACAGGAACCAGGCTGCAGAGACGAGGGACTATATACCAGGAGAATCATGGTACTAAAGAGAAACTGCATTTAAAAACAGGAACCAGGCTGCCGGAACTTTTTATTGATTGAGCCGATGTAGTGAAGATTAACCACACTTTAGAACAAGAGCAAGATATGAGGAACTTTCTGCAACAGAAGAACCATGGTACTAAAAAGAAACTGCACTTTAAAACAGGAACCAGGCTGAAGAGACAAGGGACTTTATATCAGGAGAACCATGGTACTGAAGAGAAACTGCACTTAAAAACAGGAACAAGGCTGCAGGAACTTTTTATTGAGAGAGCCAGGATAGTGAAGATTAACCAGGCTGCAGAGACCAGGGACTATATACAAGGAGAACCATGGCACTAAAAAGAAACTGAACTTTAGAACAGAAGTAAGGTATGAGGAACTTTCTGCAACAGAAGAACTATGATACTGAAGAGAAACGGCTCTTTAGAACAGGGAACCAGGCAGTAGGGAACTTTATATTGGGAGAGCCAGGTTACTGAGGGATAACAACACTTTAGAACAAGGTTTGAGGAACTTTCTGTGAGAATAGAACTATGTTACTAAAGAGAAACTGCACTTTAGAACAGGGAACCAGGCTGAGGGAGCTTTATATTGGGAGAGCCAGGTTACTGAGGGATAACAACACTTTAGAACAAGGTTTGAGGAACTTTCTGTGAGAATAGAACCATGTTACTAAAGAGAAACGGCTCTTTAGAACAGGGAACCAGGCAGTAGGGAACTTTATATTGGGAGAGCCAGGTTACTGAGGGATAACAACACTTTAGAACAAGGTTTGAGGAACTTTCTGTGAGAATAGAACCATGTTACTGAAGAGAAACGGCTCTTTAGAACAGGGAACCAGGCAGTAGGGAACTTTATATTGGGAGAGCCAGGTTACTGAGGGATAACAACACTTTAGAACAAGGTTTGAGGAACTTTCTGTGAGAATAGAACCATGTTACTGAAGAGAAACGGCTCTTTAGAACAGGGAACCAGGCAGTAGGGAACTTTATATTGGGAGAGCAAGGTTACTGAGGGATAACCACACTTTAGAACAAGGTATGAGGAACTTTCTGTGAGAATAGAACCATGTAACTAAATAGAAACTGCACTTTAGAGCAGGTAAAGGGTAATAGGAACTTTATATCGGAAGAGCCAGGATACTGAGGGATAACCACACTGTAGAACAGGAACTGGGTATGAGGAACTTTTCTGGGAGAGGAGAACCATGTTACAAAAGAACACTAAACACTAGAAATTACACTAATTTAATACTTCTATGGACTAAATCGGAACATGTTTAAGTCCATAAAAGTAGACTTTAAATTAACTTTACAAGGTCATTTTAATTTTACAAAAGCATACTTTCAAGAATACAACAAGTACACTTATCTATATTTTGCTAGTCTTAATGCCTCTAGTTGACATTATAGTTTTCTGAAGTACACTTAAGGCATACCCTAAGCTCATGAAAGGGACTAAAGCTCAATTGATGAAGTCAGGTCAAATGTTTCTCTGTTTATGTCTTAAGGTGCATAAAGATATTGCAGCTGAAAACACATACTATTAACTGTAAACTTTAAAACTCCAGCACTAAATGATCTTAAACATGTAAGTTTATATCAGGGCTGATAACTCAAACCAAATGTGTGTAGAGAAAAAGATTTTTATTCTGCTAAATTATATGTCAGCACAATGACTTCACCTCATTCTGTACCTGGATCAAGATTTACAAAGTATTAGTAGTTCGTGGTAGAAAGAAGTGAAAAGTATACTGAAGTAAAAGTATCATTTTTATTGCTAAAGTATGTATGTCTTGTGTAAATGTAAGTCTTAGTATTAATTTACTTAGGTGGGCTTTACACGAGTACGAATTTGAAAGACTCCGCTAAAATAAACTATCGATCTGGTGATATTGACACAC